>JAODAL010076507.1:0-13601 GCA_025379985.1 Phyllomedusa bahiana | reverse complement strand
TTATTAATGTGGTGGTTTAATGAAGCAGGATGTACTGTTCCCCCTGGGTTGAAAAATGGTGTGTGGAGAGGCGTAGAACCTGCTCCATAATCAGTGGGTGCCAGCTGTGGGGCCAGGATCTGCAGTCAGGGCCAGGATCATCAATGGCGTGGCTTATTAGAGAGTGTCTCTACAGACCTGTTGGTCTCTGTATCACAAGGTGTTTGGGTGTCTGGCAGGTGGGGGGCCAACCATTGTGTAAGAATAGGTTAAATATTTTTGGCAGCAAAAAACAAAAGTCTGTTTAGCTCAAACATTAAATGTGCTTCAAAAAAGAATTGTTCTTTTTTTTTTAGTCATCTGCCCCCCAGAAAAGTTTTGTGTAATTTTTGCCCCCTATTAAGAAAAAGATGTGGTAGAGGGAGAAATACGGCCCCCCCCCCTCTCCCCCCAAACTCCCCAAGGACAATATGGAGTCCTGTTTGACAGCTTTCCCTGTATACACGGGTGAAATAGTGATCTGCCTATCATGTGTGTAGGCAGGTTAGATTTTTTATATTGGTTTCACTACGATTTTCTCTGTTTTTTACAAAAATTCAGTGTCAAATCCTATAAGTTCAAATTTCCAGAGCTCATCCTCTCCCCCTTTTTGTCATTTTTTTACGTCAGTAAGGCAGCTTTAACACTGATAGGTTCTGGTATTGCTGTTCCGAAATAAAATGAAATTTTCCCTAAAAAAAAAAGAATTGCCCCAACAATAGAATAAGTTAGGCCCCGTTATATCATGGTTTGGAGCTTCTTTGCGGTTATCCTCCTGACAGTATGTGGCGGGGCTATGGGAAGTGTAGGGTGAATGTATTTTGTTTGGACTGATTGCACCTTTCAGTTCATGCTTTTTCAGGGCCCCTGGTGCCCCCATGATGTGGGCCAAAAACATGACATGAATAGGGGCCCCCAAGGGGGAAATAGAAATGTGCCAAACATATAGTTTGGTATTTCCATTTTCATGCTGAGTGCAGAATAAAATTGACCTAATATTTTAGTTGCTGGAGATCCCCTAATGAAAACCCATCTAAAAATGTTTTTTTTTTTTGGGATAATATTTGTTGGTTCATTAAAAAGTTACATTTTAAAAAAAAAACTCCCGTCGGCTGTTTGGATGGAATAAGGCTTTTTAAAGGCTGGGATGAAGAAAAAATAATTTGATCATTATGGTATTAAGGCAGCGTGTAAACCGATTCTAAGATGAACTTGAAGGCCGTCTATTCTGTGGGATATTTTGGATTGTTTGAATGTGTTTAGTCTTTAACACGCAGTCTGTTGTATTCCAGTTATCCCAACCTGAAGTCAGTGAAGCAGTTGATCTACAAACGTGGTTACCTAAAGGTCAAGAAAACAGGGATCCTTGACTGAGAAAATCTTTATTGAGCGAATTCTTGGGGGTGTTGATTTTTGATGAATTATGACTTTCCTGTAGGATATTTTCAGGAAGGTTCTCTTCCATCATGCTGGCATCTAGTAGTCTTTCTGGTTTTGGGTTAGAATGGAAAGTGTGTTTAGGGCAACACCTGGTACCTAGCTGCTCTCCACCCCAAATAGATGTGTGTGTGATACTTGTCTGCTGAACAGTAATAATAAAGAAGACTGGAAGGGTTTCCTAAAGCCCACAATGATCTATCCATTGATAAGCTAAGTGTTAAAGGGGTTGTCCAATTCATAAGAAAATCTAATAGCCAGCACCTGGGCCCCCATTAAACCTTCTACACGTCTTCCTCCAGTCTCTTGTCAGTCTGCATCCTTCCTCTCTTCTGTCTTCATCCTTGTATTTCCAAACGTAATAAAAGAAAAATTGCAGCACTCATATCCAAAAATGTGGGTGCCAGCGGAAAAGTCCTGACCAAGACCTCCAACAACAAAATAGAAGAATCCACAGCACTCTAAAAAATAAACGAAAATGTGGTTAAGTTTTTTCACCCATGTCCTTGCAAATGTATTCACCCTTGTCCTTGTAAGGATATGGGTGAATAAATTGAATCACTTTTTTGCATATTTTTTTGGAGTGGTGTGGATTCTTCTACTTTGTATTTCCAAACGGGGATGTCACCGCTGCGGCTGTGCCATTCATTTACATTACCGTACAGAAATGAACCGCTCTGAGCAGTGATGTAGGAAGAGACACTGCAGCCGTTTTAGCAACTAAGTCACTGACCTGAGCAGTCTTTGCTCATGTAAACCATGTCTACCCAACACCAGATTAGTCAGATTTTTAAGCGGATTCAGTATTTAGAATAAGCAAAAATTCGACTAATCTGGGGCCATACACCTCAAGAGAAAATCTGTGCTGTAGTCTACACAGCACAGATTTTCTACCTTGGAATTTCTAAACCGCCGGTCTCAACCGAAAAATAGAACATGTTCTGTCTTCCAGCAGATGCCCATACAGCCAGTGTACTGGGCCGCTGGGAAATCCGAAAACCGGCTGCGGTTTTTAGCACAGACCTGCGCCAAAAACAGCTGTACAGCAATATTAAATGCCGTCAGATTTTGGACACCATTTCAACATCTGCTGTGTAGACATAGCCTTAGGCCAGTGATTGGCTGCAGTGTCAAGTGAATAATTTATATAAAGGCTTTTCAGTAGGACCAATAGGGAACACTGCAGTGTTGGGGGGATTTATAGGATTTTTTTCTTAACTTTTTCAGCTTACATATTATATTTTGTTATTAGTACATATTTTTATATTTTTTTTATTTTTTTGGTGGGGTGGTGTTCTGTAAAGCTGTCCAACCACTATAAAGAGGTATTTTCAACACGCACATTTATGGCATTTCCTGTTACCTTGAAAGACTGATATGGGTATACCCTTCTCCAGGTGTGGTCAAACTGCCGACAGTGCCTCCGATAAGGGCCTCCATTGGCATTCTGAGCAGGTTTGATGGAAACAATAGTGCTGTGTGCAAAATGATGTATGGGGGGGGGGGGGGGGATTGAAAGTCAGTGAGGTCTGTTGGAATCTGGCAGAGCATTCTGGATTCTGTTATAATGCACATTAAAAGTGCTTTCGAAAAGACTTGTATACTTTTGGGAGTTCTCTACTTCATGTGCTTAATCTACGTAGTTGTGCTAAGGGTTTTCCTTCTTTCTTAGGCAAGCATGGCATCATTTGTGTTGAAGATTTAATCCACGAGATTTACACAGTTGGCAAAAACTTCAAATCCGCCAACAACTTCCTCTGGCCCTTCAAGCTGTCCTCCCCCAGAGGTGGTATGAAGAAGAAAACCACACACTTTGTGGAAGGTGGTGATGCAGGAAACAGGGAAGACCAAATCAACAGAATGATTAAGAGGATGCTTTAAGGTAACAATGCGGAAGATCTTATTTCATTTTCAATAGACTGGTTGACAATAGCATCTTAGTGGTGTTTTTTTTTTATTTTTTTTATTTGGGCCATGCTTTGAGTGTGATATTGGTCACTTTTTTAGCTGAAAATGGCCATATACATCTAAGGGTGCTTTCACACGGTGTTTTTTGACACTTTTATGATGCGGTTTTTTTTGTGCAGAAAGGCACAGTAGTTAATGCTATACATTTCTGCATAAAAAACGCGTAAAAAAAACCTACCTTGTGAAAGCACTCTAAGTGTTCTCCCACACACTAGATGTGCACTGTCTGTTCCTGTGAAAATAAGACTTGGGTTTGTTGAAATGAATACTGCCTGACCATGCTTTTCCCCTTTGATGGAGCAATAATCTTTATATCAGCCATAGCTGTCTACATAGGTTTCGGTAGTTTTCTTCTGTGTACGTGTCAAGCTTTAAAATTGTAATGGCTTAGCCTCAGGATGGCCATCATCTTTAGAAGGCTGGATAACCCTTTTATGTGGGGTGTTACAATAAAATTTCTTTTCATTGCTATAGTGCTGCTAAGCTGTTAGCTTAAAATCGGTCTCTCCAGCATCCTGTGTACAGACTTGGCAGTCCGGGCAACTTCCGTGGATCAAACCTGCACCATCTGTTGGTCACTAAATTGTGGGAGGCATATGTGCTGAGCCAAGCTTAGGCTGCACAGTTGGCTCTATTGATTGGCATGCTTCACATTCAACTACTCTTTGAATATTGCTCAGTGCTAGGTTCTAACTTCCTGAACTGAAGTTGATCCTATAAGATCTGCTGTGGATCACTCCTTTAGAAAGGAGCCCGAGGTAGCCCGGCAATTTCCTGCACTCAGATGAATGGCCATCCTCATAATAGAGGAGCTCCACAGTGACTTTATGTTCTGGCTCAGAGTATCTGTGAAATGGGGTATTGGTGAACCTATCCTTATGTCTTGTTAGGGCATATAGACTTTAAATGGGATCACTTTTTACCCCTTGACAGCATCTGCTGTAAATTTGAGATGCAGTATATTTTGTCTCAAAATGGTAAATGTACGTCAGCGTATTGGTGTGCCATCTACAATGGGAGTCAACAGTATAACCCATATAACATTTCATTGCTATGAAGGCGTACAAGCGTTCACAAAGTGGTTCACAAAATTAATTCTGGTTTATGATGTGGTGACTAGAGATTAAAGTCCACTAAATGCTATACTCTGCAAGAATTACACACGAGTGGGTTATACGGTATTATTTTACAACATACAATACATATACTTTGTGCATGTAGCTTTGGTGATGTATGTTACCTTACCTCAACATGCTCTGTATTGTCACACTTGTGCATTGTGGCTCTGTCATGGTATATCAGAACCTTTCAAATTCAATGCTAATTTTGACATCCATTTAATGGCACAGTACTCCTCAAGCAATTCCCAATTTCTCAAGTCACCAGTGGCATTGATCCTTAATGTTACAGAGCCACTGAAATGAGACTTGATGGGTACGTTTTTCTAGAGCACAGCAGAAACGCATGCAATAGGATCATTTTACTTTTTTGCAGATTTTAAAGTAAACAGTAAAAATAAGATTCTCCTGTTATATTTTCCTGCAGAAGAGTAAAGTTGTAGTGTAATATTCTTTGGTTGTAATGTGGGTTTTAATGACTTTGTTTTTGTTTTTGTATTTTAG
This sequence comes from Phyllomedusa bahiana, assembly GCA_025379985.1. NCBI lineage: Eukaryota > Metazoa > Chordata > Amphibia > Anura > Hylidae > Phyllomedusa > Phyllomedusa bahiana. The sequence goes on along the minus strand of JAODAL010076507.1, from coordinate 8,556 downwards.
GTATCCTATGGCTGCACAATGCACTCTGGTCAAATAATAAAAATCCATTTACAAAAGCTGCATGTTTACAGTCTATTCTTTTGCCTCCGTAGTTGCTGCTGGGTGATATTTGAAAAACCCTCAATTCTAGCACAAACAATGTTGTAGCAAGAAACTCCATATACACTACATTTGGGCAATACTTTGATAAAGGGTTCCTAATGCATATGCATGTCCATCATGTAAATGTTTGTCGTGTACAGCATCAACAGCGGTGTGCTGCAAAAGATTCTTACTCGCTTGAACTGTTCCTTAAAGTTACAGCCACAAACAAATGTATTTTGTGACAGAGCAACACAAAGTAGCAAGTATTTGTGAAGTATAAAGAAAATATCTGCTTTTCCAAATATTTGCAAGTTGGAAAACTGTAGTGACTGCATTTGTATTCAGTCCCCCTGAGTCAATACTTTGTAGAACCACCTTTAGCTGCAATAACAGCTGCAGTCTGTTGGGGGGGATGTCTCTACCAGCTTTGCACATCTAGAAGCTGGAATTTTTGCCCATTCTTCTGTGAAAAATAGCTCTAACTCCTTCAAATTAGTTTAAGTCCTGCCACAGATTCTCAATGGGATTTAGGTCTGGACTATGACCTGGATTATTTTAACACATGACTATGCTTTAACTTAAACCATTCTATTGTAGCTTTGGCTGTATGTATAGGGTCGTTGTCCTACTGGAAGGTAAACCTATGCTTTAGGCTGTTTCCACTGTTTTCAGTCATTTTTTTTCAGTGTTTTCTGAAATTGCTGAAATAACTACTGAAAACAGATCCTATAGACTTTAGTACTAAAAAATGTTCTGTAGTCTCCACAGAACTTTTTTTTTTTTTTTCTGCTTACTCGTTTTTTGAAACTTGTTGCAAAAACACCAGAGGGGAGAACTTACTGTTGACAGTTTTGATGTGTTTTTTGCAGAGATGCACAGCAATTAATGCTGTGTATTTCTGCAAAAAATGCACTGCAAAGCACAGTCGGATTTTGACTTGCACTGGACAAAACTGTTTAATGAAGGTTTTTTTGGATTTGGTTTTCTGTGAGTTTTTTTTTGTCCAATGCCATGTCTTTTGCAGCCTCTAACAGGTTTTCCTCCAGGGTTTCCCTGTATTTAGCTCCATCCATTTTCACAGCAACTCTGAGCAGCTTCCCAGTCCCTGCTTGAAGCATGGCCTCCCCACAGCATGATGCTGCCACCACCATGCTTCATGGTGGGGATCGTCTGTTTGGAGTGATGTGCAGTGCTGGCTTTCTTCCACACATAGCATTTGGCATTTAGGCCAAAAAGTTCAATTTTTTTTTTCTCATCTGATCAGTGCACCTTCTTCCACAAAGAATTTGCTTCTAACATCTTGGTGCCAGATATCACAGTACATCTTCAGGGATCATGTGGAATCCATGTCTTGATAGATCTGTTTAAGCAACAAAGGCGGTCTTTCTGATATAGTTTTGATAGTATTGCTGACTGCCACATATGGGGCTGCTCTGTATACACACTGATACTGTGATTGACAACTTTCCATGTATATGGGTGGAGTAAGCAGGACTCCTACTGTCACGTAAGGAGTCTGATCAATATTTTCTCTGCTTGTTACTCAGAAATCCTGCTCTAAATCTCATTAAACCACCTATCACCGAGCTCGGGTTCTTTCCCACTATCTCATCCGGTTCTCGGAGAGGGTAGCATAAACCACCTGCAGGTTCTCTTTAAAGATTGCGCACTCATACCATGCCCCTATTTTCAATCTTTAAAGGGAATGTGTGATCAAAAAATGACTTATTGTTTAACTCACATTTTTATGTTAAACACATTTTGTAGGAATTTTTGGTTGTTTTTTTTTTTAATTTTCCAGATCACTTTCAATATTTTTTTAATTAAGTCCTGTAGTTTTCACTTTGGCCACTAAGCCTAATAATCGTCTGACCCTTCCTGTTATGTTTAGAGAGCTTTTCAGCCGTGTGCTCATTCTCAGTAAAGCAGGAGACACCAATGTGTACAGATAACACAGAATCCACCAGTCACAAGAGATGTCACAGCTCCCCCTCTCCCCTCCCTTCACAGTGAAAACTCTCCTATACAAGTCGATGAGGCAGAATGTGTCTTAAGAATCCTATGTGCACGAAGCTGCTGTAAAGTATGTCTGACTGCTGTTAAAGCAGTGCAAGCAAGAATGTCTTCCCCACAGTGAAGAGGATACAATACACACAACCCCCCTGCATGTCCTCTCACTGCTTCTCCTCGCCTGCCAATACACACATCCCTGCCCCTCCTCTTAACTGCCTTTCCTTTGCATGGGCAGGACAGAATGCTTCCCTGACCAGTAAACAAACACCATTGCTAAGCACATGTAAACCAGCCCGTTCTCTAAAACCGTAGCACTTTACCAATAGTAACCAAGGACGTACATCCTTAGATTTTTGGTCCCCCCATTTTCAACTATAATCTTCGTAGTGAGACAACCCCTTTAAGGAATGAGAGGCAACCACACGTCACGTTAGACCATTTGTAACCGTTTACATCAGTGTGGTCTGTGCACTAGATCAGTGATTTTCAACCTTTTTTGAGCCGCGGCACACTTTTTACACTTAAAAAATCCCGGGGCACACCACCAACCAAAATGGCACAAAATGACACTAAAACAGTACATATACATATAGTTAATAATATCGATTCTAGCCAGTGATGCCCCCCCTTGTTGCCAGTGATGCCCCCCCCCCCTTGTAGCCAGTGATGCCCCCGTAAGTAATTATAAAATAACAAAAGATTACTCACCTGGGTCCGCGCGTCCCGGTCCGGAGCTGCTCAGCAGTGGGAGCTGCGGAGCGGTTTAAGCAGCGTGATGACGTCACGCTGCTTACGCTGCACGCAGCTCCCAGAGGTCTCATCGGCGGCAGAGCTGCCAGCCGAGGAGACCCAGCGTCACAGGGGGCGCGGTGAGAGCTGTGCGCCGCCTGTGACGCTGATACAGGGGAGGGGTCAGGACAGGAACGATCCGTCCCGCCTCCTCCCTGCAGCTGCTGGCTCTGCGCGGCTGCTATAAAACAGCCGCGCAGAGTCAGGGGCGCTCCTCCGGGCGGGCAGGGTGGCCGCGGCGCCCCCCGCGGGTGAGCGGAGCCTCGGCGCCCCGGGCGACCGCACGCCCTGCCCGCCCCTAGGAACGGCCCTGAACAAAACACCGGGTGCACCATAGTTTGGGGAACTTTCCCCGCGGCAACCCCGACCATGTGTCGCGGCACACTGGTTGAAAATCACTGCACTAGGTGACTGGCAAGGGGACCTGATCTGGATAATTCATAATGCTCGCGTTAACATGTTCATATTCCACCCGAAAACCGGGCAGAAAAATGAACATGTTCAATGTTTTTTGGACCGCTTATGGTCTGAAAAACGGCCGGCAAAAAACCCGTGCAGTGGGGACCACTGCGCGGGTTTTCCATAGAGGTCCACAATAAAAGTTGTCACCCAGTTTTGCAGACAGTTATCAAAACCGAAAACTGGGTGAAAACCTGTGCAGTGGGGACAAGCCCTTAGAAGGGTTTCATAGCCGCCATGTTAATCATTCTATTCCTTCCTGCCAATTCAGAAAGCTGAAGGGTATATAATGCAAAAGGATGTACAAGCAATCAAGTACACTAGTGGGACTAAATGTAACAATCTTATCTATTAAGGTATAACAGCTTTTATTCCATACACTGAACACCGTAAAAGAAAAGAAACTCCAAACACCAAAATTGTTTTGTTGTTCATTTCATGTCCCTTAAAAATTGGAATAAAAAGTGATCAAAAAGTCCCATCTATCCCAAAATGGTACAAATAAAAACTACACTTCAGCTATCAAAAAAAAAAAAAAAACTCACAGAAAAAAGTTAGCACCTCCAGAAAAATATGAAATAAATTGCATGTGCTTTGCAGCCAAATCAGCATGGATACAAGCCAACACCTAAAAGGGGCCAGCAGCACTCCATAGACACTAAGAGACAACAGTAAATATATGAATTATTTCTGCAGCATGTAGTATACATGAAAATCTGCAGCTCTTGCTGCACATTTTTAATCAAAGCAATCCACCAATGCGAGGTGGCCTCAGTTCAGATGGGGACTTCCTCTAAACAATCTCGCCTCTCTTGGTGCCTTTTTAGGATTCGGAGTATGAAGCTCCCAGCTATACTCCTCTGATTACAAAGAACCTGGAGTGCAAGACCAATGGAAGCAGCCCTTCCCCTATACAATCCAAAAAATGGTCAGGATCTGCAGGAAAAGACCCTTACCCTTTGAAAAGTATGGAGCTCTGGAGAGGATCCCAAGAAAGGTGAGATTGCTTAGGGTAGGTCCTCATCTGAAATGAGGCCACCTTGCTATTGGCGGATAGACAAAACACGTTGCAGATTTTTATATACCGTATATACTCGAGTATAAGCCGAGTTTTTCAGCCCAAAAAAATGAGCTGAAAAACTCTACCTCGGCTTATACTCGAGTCACTGTCGGCGCTCGGGTGCTGCGATGGCCCGTGCGCCGGCATGGACACTTCTGCTACATGCGACTCCTCAGGGAGCGCATATAGCAGAATGCCGAGTACAGCTGACAGCGACGGGCACTGCCGTGGCCCGTCGCTGTCAGCGATCTCTTTCCCTATATGTGACTCCTCCGGAGCGCATAGAGGGGAAGATACCACTGCGGAGCAGAGAGTGAACGCTCCCTGCGCTGCAGTGGACTCCGGACGGCCGCAAGCAGACTCACGGCCGCCCGGAGTTTCCGGCACAGGCAGTGTGTGTCATCATGCCGCGTGCGCAGCCTGATGACATCACCCGCCTGTGCTGAGAAGACATAGCGTGTGGGAGGCCGGACAGCGAGGAGGCTAAGCGGCGAGGGAGTCAGATAAGTGTTTGTTTTTTTATTACCTGACTATACCCAGCCTATTACCTGCCTATACCCAGCCTATACCTGCCTATTACCAGCCTATACCTGCCTATACCCAGCTTATACCCTACCTATTAGAACATATACCTGCCTATGACCTGCCTATTACCTGCCTATAAGGACATATAACTGCCTTTGGGGTTTCATAAACCTGCCATTAAACTGCCATGGGGGACATAAACCTGCCTAAACTGCCTATGGGGGACATATACCTGCCTATAACTGCCTTTGGGGGACATTAAACTGCCTATACCTGCCTATGGGGGACATAAACCTGCCTATAACTGCCTATGGGGGACATATACCTGCCTATAACTGCCTGTGGGGGGACATTAAACTGCCTATACCTGCCTATGGGGGACATTAAACTGCCTATTTAATTTTATTGGTATTCATTTTTATTTTTGATACCTACCAGTAGCCGCTGCGTTTTCCACCCTAGGCTTATACACGAGTCAATAAGCTTTCCCGTTTTTTGTGGCAAAAGTAGGTGCCTCGGCTTATACTCGGGTCGGCTTATACTCGAGTATATATGGTATACAGTGGGTTGCAAAAGTATGCATACCCCTTGAACAATTCCTAATTTTTACATATTGCAGCCTGAAACATAAGGGTATGATAGATCTGTGCGTGCCACTATATGCCAGCTGTTTGAGGATACGTGCTGGCCAGTGTGTACTTTCAACAGTGCACGCGTTGACTATCACTTTCGCTGACATTTTTCAACAAGGTACTATCAATATTAAACAAAGTAAGAAAGAACAAGAAATTATACTGTCAGTAATGCACTTTTTTCTATTTTATTGCAGTTTATGTATTTTCATCTATGCATTGCTGATATATGCCCCATATACAAGACCCATATTGTCCATCTCTTAGGCTACTGGTTGCAGTCTTTTTTGGTTTATGTAATTAAAAGTTATATATTAACCCTGTTGTGTATTCAGTGAGATATTGTTGAGATAGGGGTTCATTAATATCTTAATATTTCAACTATAAGGCTTTAGGGCTAAGACTTTCTTTGTTACCAATAGCAACCAGCCAGAGCTCACTTTTCATTTTTTCAGAGCACTATATGAAATGAAAGGGAGCTCTGATTGGTTGCTATGGTATTGAAAGTTTTATACCGAGACAGTTTTCATACATGTCCCCCTTAATGTCTAAAGAGTGCTGCTGGTGCTTTTTTTTTTTTTTTTTTGCAGTGATATCAATGTATTTTATTTGGCATTGTATGTGTGTCTGATATTATTTGCATAAGTGATTTAAGTGCTGTGATTTACCTAGCAACGGGTGGCACCATACAAGGCAGCGCACATATACAAATACTCACTGCTCTGTCTTATCAGTTCATAATGTTCATCCTCTGTTATTCTTTTGTATTTAGCTCTGTCACTAGCAGGCTGTTACTAGGGTTCATTATGAATGAAAGAATTTGCATTATTTTTTTGCCTACTGTATCTATCCGCATGTGTGCTAGGGCCAGGAGACCTATTTTCTGCAATGATCTGATTACATGATTAGTGACTTTATAAATTCTGGGAGTTTCCTGTACCTGCACAGTGCTGACTGACCGAATACTGCACCCATTCAGTATGAGGAGGTAGAGCACATGGACAGAGCAGCACAGTGAGTACAGGAGCCAAACGGTGCTTGACATTATTCATAACTTTCTATAACTTCCTGCCAAAGCAGAAAGCAGAAGGGTATATAATGCAAAAGTGTGTACAAGCAATCAAGTACACTAGCGGGACGAAATGTACCAATCTTATCTATTAAGCTATAACAGCATTTATATTAGTCTGATTTAACGCTGCAACTGCTATACATACCTAGATTCCATGATGTCTAAGATTTTTTTTTTTTTTTTTTTTGGTTTTTATTTATTTTAATTTTCCATATCACTTTTAATATTTTTTTAATAATTCTTAAGTCCTGCAGTTTTCACTTTGCCCACTAAGCCTAATTACAATTCTGTACAGAAAGATTCTCAGTTGTCTGCTCAATAGTAGCATAAAGAGGGTCAAACTGAAAGGAGACACCAGTGTGAATAGATAACACAGGATCCACCAGTCACAAGAGGAGATGTTCACCCTTTCACCTCCCTGCACAGTGACTTCTTCCCAGGTCACAGAGCATGACTAGAAAACTCTGCTATAGAAGTAAATGGGACTGAGTCAGTCTTAAGTCTCCTATGTGCATGAAGCTACTGTAAAGCATCTCTGACTGCTGTTAACCCCTTAAGCCGAACGCCTGAAAAGTAGTTAATGACCAGAACATTTTTTTTAGTTTTTGCCTCCTTGCGTTTCAACAGTTGTTACCTTTTTTATTTTTTCAATGACGCAGTTGGATGAGGCCTCGTTTTATTGGAGACAAGTTGTACTTTATGGGGGAATAGTTTAAGTTCACTTATAAATAATATTTTTTTTTTGGAACAGAAATGTGGCTTTTAAGTGGCATTTCTCCCTCACAATTTTTTAACAGTGGCTGAGAAGTCATTTTTATAATTTTTTGGGGTCATGTTGCTTTGAAATGCCGCAATACTACAGGTCCTATTCTAAAAAATGTTGTTTCTAACAGACATTTGTTCTTCACAATTGTCAACAGTGGCTCAAGGGTGATGGTGCTGTCAGAAACAGGAAAAGGTAGGACACTGTTAATGGGCACATATTGCAAAATGACTTGTTTTTGCAAGATCTTTAACATAGCTAGCAATTCCTGTAGTGAGACAACCCATTTAATACAATTAAAAAAAAGAGAAACAAAGACGTGGTGTGATTCCATCCTATTTTAAAAATGTGTTTTCTAGAATTAAACTACTAAAAAACTTGCATGTACAAAATAGCTGATACAAATATTCCTCTGAATTGTACAAGGGAGGTACAGGAAGACTTGAACAGATGTAGGTTACCCAGGACAGGTATAGTCAATGTCCAGTTCAACTAAAATGGTGGTTAAAAGACTCCTTTTCCCGGCACTTTTTAATCTGGGGTTCAGACAGGTTTAATGGTCATACTGCGGTACAGGACAGATATAGTTAATGTCCAGTTCAACTAAAATGGTGGTTGAAAGACTCCTTTTTCCGGCACTTTTTAATCTGGGGGTCATGCAGGTTTGGGGCTCATGCTGTGGCCCAGGACAGGGATAGTCTATGTCCAGTGAAACTAAAATGGTGGTTGAAAGACTCCTTTTTGCGGCACTTTTTAATCTGGGAGTCATGCAGGTTTGGGGCTCATGCTGTGGCCCAGGAAAGGGATAGTCTATGTCGAGTGAAACTAAAATGGTGGTTGAAAGACTCCTTTTTGCAGCACTTTTTAATCTGGGGGTCATGCAGGTTTGGGGCTCATGCTGTGGCCCAGGAAAGGGATAGTCTATGTCCAGTGAAACTAAAATGGTGGTTGAAAGACTCCTTTTTGCGGCACTTTTTAATCTGGGGGTCATGCAGGTTTAGGGCTCATGCTGTGGCCCAGGACAGGGATAGTCTATGTCCAGTGAAACTAAAATGGTGGTTGAAAGACTCCTTTTTGTGGCACTTTTTAATCTGGGGGTCATGCAGGTTTAGGGCTCATGCTGCGTTCCAGGACAGGGATATTCAAATGTCCCGTTCAG
>JAODAL010076506.1:0-13602 GCA_025379985.1 Phyllomedusa bahiana | reverse complement strand
GAGTCTTTAGACTGACTCCGTCCCATTCACTTCTATAGGAGAGTTTTCTCGTCATGCTCTGTGAACTGGGAAGAAGTCCCAATGAGCAGACAACTGACAATCTTTCTGTACAGAACTGGAAGTGTCAGACTATTATTAGGCTTAGTGGCCAAAGTGAAAACTACAGGACTTAAGAATTATTAAAAAATATTGAAAGTGATATGGAAAATTTAAAAAAAAATAACCAAAAATTCTTAAAAAATGTGTTGAACATAAAAATGTGAGTTAAACAAGAAGTCATTTTTGATGACACATTCCCTTTAAAGTAAAATCTTTCAAAATTCTCTTTGTTCAGCTTCACATGAGGTTTTTGTCTTGTCATCTAGTTCTTGCTTTAATATAGTTTTAGGGCATACTGAATAGATTATTTAACTCTGTTGGCAAAAAACACCATTAAAAATGCGAGCGTTTTGAAAGAAAAAATTCTACTGCGTGCAAAAGTAATATGTTGGGCAACACTACTGGGACTCCCATGACTCCTAATCAAGTGTATGATGGAGACCTCCTGAACGTTTAAGGGATAACAGCACTTAAGTAATGCTATGGTACCTTCATACTTGGGATTGATGGGGCTCCTAGCAGATGACCCCCTTCCCATCAGAAAATCATAGTTTATCCTAGCAATGTCTATACTATCCGTGGTGATATTACTGCTTTAAAAAAAAAAATCTTACTAGGGAAAGCACCAACCCATCAAGGTCTCACTTGTGAAACGGTCAGATTTTCTATTCACCTTCACTAAGTTCTAGGAAAATGTGTCTAAAATTGTATATTTCTAATAACTGCGCCCATGATTGCAGCAAAACCCTTGCAAAAAAAACCTAATTAATTTGTACAACTTTTTTGTACCCAGTGGAAATCCTCACAGGAGAAATTTAATTAAAATGCTTTTATACTTTTCTCTATAATGGGTCTTTTCCAAGTTTGGAAAAATAAAAAAAAAATCCTCACTTTTTTTCAGTTACCATTAGGGCTTGTCCCCACGGCAGGGTTTTCAGTCAGTTTTACAGATGGTTTTTGGATTTGAAAACAGTCTGTAACTGGATTGTCAACCTTTTATATTGATTTTAATAGAAAATCTGCTCAGCAGTCCCCACTGCATGGATTTTCCACCGGACGGTTTTTGACACCGCTGGCGTACCTAAAAACTTAGAACATGCCCGGTTTTTGGCAGAACATGAACATATGGGTGCGAATGGGGACGGCTTGAATCCGCAAACCACGGACAAAAGCCGTCCCCCCATGTGCCAAAAAAGGCAAAATACCAGTCCGAAAATCTGACCGGTATTTGGTCTTTGCCGTGTGAACGCACCCTTACTTGCACCACATCTTGTTCACACCGTGGAGCTTTGTGACAGTTTCTACACGCATTAGTTTTTAGCTAAAACCAGAATTCTTAAAGAAAAGTACATATTTGACTACATTGAATTATATCTTGCTGTTCTGCTACAGTTGTATTTACAGTGGGATGTAAATTTCACTTGGTTTGTACAAACACAATTCAATATAAACTGAACTATTACTTCTGTGTATATGGACATATAGCCACCTTTACAGAGCCTATATACATTACACATACATTGAGATCCTTGTGCCAGTTTCAGCAGAGCTAGACATCCATGTAATGTATATGAGATGTTTTGCCATTAAAGGGGTTGTCTCACTACAAGGATTGCTGCTTTTTATGTTAAAGATCTTGCAAAGACAAGTCACTTTGCAATATATGTCCATTAACAGTGTCCTACCTATTCCTAGATATCGCCTCTTGTATGGGCTTGCCAGCTATTCAGGTCGCATAGTTTACAGACCTTTTTAATCTTCCTTGATAGGCTGCCAGCACTGGTTGCTATAGCTACAGACCTGGCTTCTACTGCAGCCTAGTAGAAGCCAGTAAACACGCCCCTGAATTCAAAATGAAACCAAGAAAACATGACTGAGGTAAGAGGAATCAATGTAGTGAGACAACCCCTTAAATAGTTTTTCAGATGTCATAGAGTAAATGATCGGTCATGTTAAATTTCAGCATGTCCAGTCCTTTGTTTTCAAGCTAGATACTGGGAGAATATATACTCCTCTGCTCTTTGAGAATGCATGTGGCTGGCTGAGAGTGCATGTGTATATAGAGGACAGGGGAGTAGCCGCCAGCCAATCGACTCTTCATTCAACAGCTGTTGAAGGTATATGACCACATTAAGACTGTAGGTGTAGGAAACAGCTTTGTATTTTTTTTATCTCCAATCTGACACACTCACTTGGTTGACACTCTAAATGACAGTGTATCGTGTTCTTAGGGAAACCAAGATGTCTGACTCTTTATTGATAGGATAACAGATTTAGACAAAATTCCCACACACATTTCCTCAAAATACTGAAGCCAGATGTTACTCTAAATTCTATAGTTAAAAATCTCTGGATATAAAGCATTTTGGTTTGTGACATTGGTATGTAAAACATGTTTTCTCTCTAGCAGTTCTCCCATTCACTTCTTTCTAGGACTTGTAAAATGCAAGAAAAGAAATGTTGCTAAAAAATTGTTGCTTAAAACAATACCCCAAAAATTTGTAATGCAGGACTTTTTTAAAACATACATTTAAAAAACAGTATGTGCATTAAGGGACCTTTTGAAAGCCCATACATGAAGCAGTTGAGCTGCTGTAACTACGCAATTTACTGGTGATTGTGTTACATCCCTTGTTGTTACTGCAGCTTGGCTGCATCGTGTATGAACACCCTTAAAGGGGTTGTCTCCCTACGTTGATTCATCTCACCTCAGTCCTGTTTTCTTGGTTTCATTTTGAATTCAGGGGCGTGTTTACTGGCTTCTACTAGGCTACAGTAGAAGCCAGGTCTGTAGCTATAGCAACCAGTGCTGGCAGCCTATCATGAGAGATCAAACAGGTCTGTAGCTATAGCAAACCTGAGAAGGATGCAGTCCATACAAAAAGGATATCTAGAATAGGTTTGGACACTGTTAATGGACACATATTGCAAAGTGACTTGTTTTTGCAAGATTTTTAACATAAAAAGCAATCCTTGTAGTGAGGCAACCCATTTAAAGGGGTTTTCTCACCACAGTGATTAGCTTTTTAACATGTAGGAGAAAGAAGACTATTTTCAAATACATTGCTCTTTTGATTTCCTTTGTTTAGGAGATAAAGATGTTTTATCTACTGTTAGTGTATACAAGTTTCTCTTTTCTCTTGGTTACTGGCCACCTCTCCCTTCTCTTTATCTTATCTGATTGCTCTAAGCTGCTGTCAGGCCATGGTGAGCCACTCCCTGCTGAGTTTTATCTCTAAGTTAATTACAAGTTTTAAGCCTTATCGCTCTGTAAACTATGAAACAGTTTTGCACCTAAAATGCACAATACACCCCTAGATGAGATCCATGAGGGGTATTGAATCCAAACGAAGTTTACAACCACATATAGGGTATTGCTGAACTGGGAAGAAATTGCACAACAAAATTTGGGGTGCTTTTTTTCCAGCATTCCTTGTAAAAGTTAATCATTTACAGCTAAAATTGCATTTTGTTGGGAAAAATTATACCTGTAGAGTCGATATACTCACTACACCCCTGGATGTATTCCTTAAGAGGTGTAATTTAATATGGGGAGTTTTTAGGGGTGTTTATTAAGTTTTAGCACCTTAGGGTCTCTGCAAACCTGGAATGGTGACTAAGTAAAATCGTAATGAAAATGAAACCCCAAAGTCTGGTAAGTGCTCCTCCTATTCTGAGGCCTGTGGTTGAGCCAACCAGTGCACTAGGGCCACATATGGGAAATCTCTAAAAATGGCAGAGTCTGGAGAATTGATGTTGAGTTTCATTTACCTGGTCACATCTACCGTGTTCCAGTGAATAATGGATAAAAATTTAAAAAATCTGCAAAAAAATTTCTGTGAAACACAGTGGGTTAACAAACTTTATAAACACGGTTTTAAATACTTTAAGGGGTGTAGTTTCTTAGATCAAGTCATTTATGGCGGTATCTAACATGCAGGCCCCTCAAAGACATGTCAGAATTGGACTAGTCCCTAAAAAAAATCTATTATGCAAATTATCTTGAAAATTGGAAAAATTAATACTAAATTTCTTAAAAAAAAAAAAAAAAAAAAAAAGACATTTAAAAAATGATGCCAACCTACAGAAGACATATGGTTGATGCTAGTTATAAAGTAGTTCGAGTGGAATAACTATTTGTCTTACACGCAGAAATTTTTGAAGCTTGAAAATGGCAAATCTTCATGATATTGTGATATTTTTCACAAATAAACATGGATTATATGGACCAAAATTTCTTACTATCTTAAAGCACAATGTGTCATGAGAAAACATTCTCTGAATCACATGGATAGGTAAAAGTGTCAAAAAGTTATTCTCACGTAAATGGACACATGTCAGATTTAAAAATGTGGCTCTGTCAGGAAGGCCAAAACTGGCTGCGGCGGTAAGGGGTTAAGTAGTAACTGAGAATTTTAAATACTTGTCCAGGAAACCATGTTACAGGTGTTTGGGTGGATTATGACTTTAGATTGAACCTAAAAATATCAGGTTAAGGGAGCTTTCACACAACGCAGTTTTGGTGCAGTTTTAACTGCGCTCCAATTATCTGCCTTTATTACCAGCAAGCTTTTTTTCATTTACCTAAACTGTTTGGAAAGCGAGGAATCAATTAGTGTGTTTGTATACACAAGACTTCAAACACAGTCATTGATTTACTTACTTGAAACACCTTTCTGAACAATTTAGACAACTGAAAGAAGCTTGCTGGTAATAAAGGCAGTTTAATTGAAGCGCAGTTAAAACTGCACCAAAACTGCGCTGTGTGAAAGCCCCCTAATTCAAGTAGTCAATATCTAGGGTCAATAGGTTAACCAAACAATATTTAGAATATTTTCTAGCACTCAAATAATGATCCCTTTAACAAACTTAATTTTAGTTTATTCATATATAAATATCTAAAGATCTGACTTTGCTTACACCTCTGAGGTATGGTTTTAGTTATTGAAACTAATGTCCTCTATTTCAACCAGTTACCTTTATAGCTGTACATAGCTAAAAGGCCTCCACTAAATTAAAATATTTATAAGAATGATATAGCTTTTATATCCCAAGGCCAGCAATTTCCAATTCTATATTTTTAGCCTAGAAAGCATGTGCCTTAGTGGTTTGCCAGTGTTCAAAGGGAAATTAGGACAGACGCATGCACCTGGCGTATTCAAGAAAGTGAACTCAATTTTTTTGATGCATGTGGTAGTATTTGCGTACAAACCAGCTGACTCTTCAATAGACATAATGTCATTCTGTTCTAAAAAGAGAACACTTTTGAAATATGTAGAACACGATTCCATAGTTTGCACCCCATGCGTTGTCATTTATCTTGACTATGATATGGTGGTATTGTCTAACAGCGGCCTACAAGGCATAAGACTGTAGGGCATCTCCCTCAGTGATCTATATTATAGATATGTGGATGCTTAAACATTTTTTATGCAGTCACATCTAGCAGCAAAAAGAAATGCGGCTACATAAAAATACATAAACTGTCTGTATAAATAATAAGATATACCTACAAAAACATTTTTTTTTTTTAAATCGCATTAAAATACAAATAAAACACAAATTATAAAGTACATAGCACATATATATTGCACATAGCTGCACATATATAGAAAGTGCCTAATAGGGAGACTTGAATCATAACATAACCCCATATAAGCAGAAGTAATACATAGGAAAGTCCTCCAGGCAACGCTTTAATGCTCCCTCTAAAGCACTTTGTGATGTTTCTATAACTGAACTTTCTATATGAGTGCAGTATGTATTTTATTATCTATGTTTTATTTGTATTTTAAAGTGGTTATCCGGGAGTTTAAAGATTTTGTAGAACACTATAAACAGCATTTATATTGAAAAGTAGAGATATTTCACTATCTTCATGTGTTTCTTGTTTCTTTTCTTTTGCCTCCTTATTCATCTATCATAAGATCCGCTTCCTGCTTGTGGGAATGTTAATGATTCTCCAGAATCTCTTTCCTACAACTCCCAGACTGCATTGCAAAATATGACTTCCCTCCACAGTTATTACTGCTAGACATTGTGCTGGCATAAGTGTGTAATCACCCCAGCTCTGTACTTGCTTTCATGATAATGATGATATCTAGGACTCATGAGTCGCTATGTAAACTGTACAGAGCCGCAGTCATCATTTTCACAAGAGCAGTACACAACCCCCCCAGCTCTGAACTGCTGTCCTCTGCTTCCAATACTGTTACTAAGTTGTATCAGCAAGACACAAAGATAAACATACAGTTACCACTCCCTGTAATTACTCTAATATAATTACTTCTATTCATTTGCAAACTGCAGGCTGGCAAGAGTGATTGCAGCCAGATAATTCTCTGCTCAGGTCACTACAAGAGGGGAGAGGGCGGGTGGTTCTGAGCTGAGCCTGGATTCAAAGCACACCCGACGAGTGATGACAAAACGTTCACTAAGGTCATGTGATCAATGAACATCTGTGGTTTGCAGGGGAAGGGGGAAAGAGGAGAACGGGGCTCTTTGCTTTGTTTTGCACAGCGGGACAGGTAAATAATATTTAATACGTATGAATTACAAAGTTTAATATAACACATTTGTAAGAACAATAACGAATAAAAAGATAGTCCCAGAGAACCCCTTTCATGTAACCTTTATGCTTAATGGATAAAAAAAACTTTCTTTCCAAGAACATTTTAGTATATACTGTAAAATTAATTATTGATTTCATGTTCTAAACTGGGAAACTTCTAAGACATAGCACATGCTCTGTTAAGATTGAAAAAAGAAAAAATAGTAATGGTGTACAGTGTTCATCATGATACCGTATTCTCACCATACAATGGTCGTTTCTGGGACATTGTATCCTGAAACCCTACTTACCACAATGTCACAGACTCGGCAGATCAGTGGCTTCTGTGATTGATGGAAGATCCAACCAATTATCATGAACATTTTACTTGTAAAACATCTGTATTAGCGAAGTGCATGCAGTGATTGGCGGTCTAGTAGTGTCTCTGTACAGTACAGTGCGGAACTACATGTCCTGTACTGCTCTTACATGGAGGTCCATACAGTGATTGGTGGTTTAGTAGCACCTCTCTACAGTATAGTGTGGTACTACATGTCCTGTACTGCTCTTACATGTATTAGTGAGGTGCGTGCAGTGATTGGCGATCTAGTAGCATCTGTCTACAGTACAGTGCGGTACTACATGTCCTGTACTGCTCTTACATGTATTAGTGAGGTGCATGCAGTGATTGGCGGTGTATAGCGCCTCTCTACAGTGCGGTACTACATGTCCTGTACTGCTCTTACATGTATTAGTGAGGTGCATGCAGTGATTGGCGGTGTATAGCGCCTCTCTACAGTGAGGTACTACATGTCTTGTACTGCTCCTACATGTATTAATGAGGTGCATGCAGTGATTGGCCATCTAGTAGCGCCTGTACAGTACAGTGCGGTACTACATGTCCTGTACTGCTCTTACATGTATAATGAGGTGCATGCAGTGATTGGCCATCTAGTAGCGCCTGTACAGTACAGTGCGGTACTACATGTCCTGTACTGCTCTTACATGTACTGGTGCACTGCATGCAGTGATTGGTGGTCTAGTAGCGCCTCTCTTAGTCAGTGGGTATACAGTCCTATACGTTTACTGTATTAGTGAGGTGCATCAGTGATTGCGGTCTATGCTCTCTACAGTGGGTACTACAGTCCTGTATGCTCTTCATGTATTATTAGTGAGGTGCATGCAGTGATTGGTGGTCTAGTAGCGCCTCTCTACAGTACAGTGCGGTACTACATGTCCTGTACTGCTCTTACATGTATTAGTGAGGTGCATGCAGTGAGTGGAGGTCTAGTTGCTCCTCTCTACAGTACAGTGCGGTACTACATGTCCTGTACTGCTCTTTACATATGTCAGGATGAGCAGCTCTTTTGAGCACCAGGTGAGGGCCCTATTTTCTTTAAAGTGATTTCCAGCTTCCAGCTGCTCCTTCTGGTGTTATATGGAAGGAAGCGCTTTATCTGTATTAGTTACCTGCTTAATTCTCTTTAATCCTCATTTTGCATTATTTTGGTGACATTTTGGGGCCTCTGAACCAATTTCCAGTTTTTCAAAGAATTATAGTTTCGACATACAATGGTCGTCCCCGAACCAATTAATTTGGTATACTGAAGAACCATTATTTATTCCAGTGTTTTTTTTTCACCATACCATCTATATCAGCTACTTAGTTTGAGGAGCACTTTCATTCAATAACGTAACATAAGATGTTTCTCTTCAGATTACTAAAATTGATTCAGCATACAACTATGTAGATAGCAAGCGAGTCATAAAATTCTCATTACCATATCCCCAGCTTATAACTGTTCTTCATGCAAACTAGTATATCGCCATGACCCCAATTCCCTGGTTAAAATCAAGCATGTGCTGCCATACAAGTTTTTTCAATCAGTTTTTATAGCTAGAATTATCACGCTGTGGCAGCCATATAGGGGTGAAGCCATGCTAACATGGTGTGGGCAGGGTTTTTAAATTCAGTATTAACTGGCCACCCAGTTTTGCCGGTCATATAATTGCTAATGGACATTCAATTTTGCGAGTAAAACTGTGAAATTACTGACAGAATCATGCTGCTGCGTAAGTATCTGTCTTGAATAGCTGTGTTTGTAATAGTTAAGGATAGTTAAAGGGGTTGTCTCGCCATGCTGTTTCACAGAGCCTGCTTTTCACAGGCAGCTTCAGGCTCATACTTCCTGGTTAGGCTGTGGGTGGTTCTATAGCAGTGATTGACATATCAGCTTTGCTATTCCTAGTTTCCTAGCTAATCCTGTTACAGTGACATGAGTGCTGGAGGTTTTGTAAACTGTAGTTCACAAGGCTGTAATGAGTTAAAACTTGTCAGTAACCATATATCAACCTGGCTGCAAATTAACACTCGAGGGAGTGACATCCTTAGGTCAGGCAAGCTAGACTCGTACGAGCGGAGGGAGTGATGGTAACTAGGGAAGTTGTGTACAACAAGCGGAATAAACCAGATTAGCATGTATTGGGTAATGTCCTCATTTACCTTTGCCTACTGTTTAGCTAATTATTTGGTAGATAACCCGCTTTATGATGGGATATGATAATCAATAATCTGGAATGAGTAGTGGAGTAGCTTGCATTTCTTTTTTTTTTTTGTTTTGTTTTTTGGTGACAATTATTATTGGGCTGGTTGATAATAGTTCAAATTGATGCTGTCTCAGTATTTGCACCTCTGTCACTGTCATGCTACGGGTGGAAAAGTGATGTTGAGCAGAAGGGCAGAGCATATGGACCAGCATTTCAAACAGCCTGAATAGCAGATCTGTCAGTGAAGCCTTTATCAAATGTTGTTGATAAAGATTCATAGTCGCAGACTTTTTTAAGAATATTCATATTTGTTTGATCTATGCAGTCACCTATAGGCTCAAGGCTTCATGCACATGGTAGACCTTTGCCTTGTTGCAGCTCTGTATTTCTGAGCTGCAGTTACTGTGTACTACTGTATGGTGCCCCCTGAGGAGTAATCCCCCCCCCCCAGAGGCTATAACTGTAATGATAATATGGATATTTTACATGCTGTAGTGTTCTCACCATAAAATGTTAAAGGGGTTTTGCCACAATCTCATTTCATGCCTCCTGTTTCCAGCTCTTCAGCTCTGTTTGCTCAGAAGGGGGCGTGTGATTTGTTTGAATTGCATGTCATGTGACGTGGCAGGATGACATCACCAGGCCTTTCCTCGCTCTAGTCAAAGAAAGGTCTGTTTATGTAAAGCATTGTGAATAGCTGAGAGGTAAAGTGTTTGCCTCCAGGCACAAGGGTCCTAGGTTTAAATCCCTGCAGGAACTTAACCTGTGGATTTTATTTCTCTTTATCAATGCACAGACCTCATTGAGGGTTCTTTTTTATTTATTTGCACTGTTTGACTAATTACTAAGGAGTACAGAGGACGGGAGTAGAGTGACAGCACCTGGGGTTTAAACACTCAGTAGCTGCCTGAGAGGAGAGGTGACGTCTGAGCATGTGCGACCAGGAGTGAGGAGCTCTCAGCCCTGGTCGTATCCCCTGGAGACGAGCTGCAAACAATGGATCACTAAAGGAGCAGCTAAAACAAAAACGGTGCAGAATTTTTAATAACGATGAATGGTGAAAATGTTTATTATTTGGTTTGCAAGCTTCCCACCTCAATTTTACTTCATGGCAAAACCCCTTTAACATAAGAAAATGAACATATTATTGCTCAATTCAACCTCCAAATTGTTGAAGCCATAGCAGTGTGCCCATAGAGGTCTTTCAGGTCACATAAATAATCGGGCCCTTTAAAAGTCTGTTGATACAATTTTCCGCAACTCGAATATTTAAGTAATGTGCATGAGCCCTTATAATCGGACCCTTGCACCACGTACAGTACCCAACTTTATATTTCACTTACACCAATAAGCCATAACTACCTGCCCAATATTGTGTAGGCCCCCGTGTGCTAATAAATCAGCTCTAACTCATTGAGACACAAGTGTCCAGTAGTTTCTGGCACCAAAACATTTGTAGCAGATCCTTTATGTTGTATACCTTTGTGAGATGGGGTTTACATGGATTGGACATCTTTTACTCATACCCTACAGGTATACAGTCTGATTAAGGGATCTGGAGAATTTAAAGGCAACACCATAATTGTTTGCCATGTTACTTAAAGGGAATGTGTCATCAAAAGTAACTTATTGTTTAACTCAAATTTTTTTGTTCAACACATTTTTTTAAAAAGAAATTTTTAATTTTCCAGATCACTTTCAATATTTTTTAATAATTCTTAAGTCCTACAGTTTTCACTTTGGCCACTACGCCTAATAATAGTCTCACATTTCCTGTTCTATACAAAAAGATTTTCAGTAGTATGCTCATTGTCAGCACAAAGGGGGTCAAACTGAAAGGAGACACCAGTGTGAATAGACAACACAGGATACACCAGTCACAAGAGGAGTTGGTCACAGTTCACCCTTTCACCTCCCTGCACACTGAGTTCTTCCCAGGTCACAGAGCATGACTAGAAAACTCTCCTGTAGAAGTCAAAGAGACTGAGTCAGTCTTAAGTCTCCTATGTGCATGAAGCTACTTTAAAGCATCTCTCTACTGCTGTTAAAGCAGTGCAAACAAGGCCTAGTGGCCAAAGTGAAAAATGCAAGACTAAGTTAAAGGGTTTGGGTCTCGCTACAAAGAATACTTCAAATTGTAGGAACACAAAATAAAGACATTTCCAAATATATGCTTTGTTCCTCTGTTTTCCCCTAAAGAGATACAAGTGAATTTATTACCTCCATAGCTAATTTCAGTTCCCCAGAAACCGACCTGTAAACAAATCCTCCCCGGGCTGTTTGTTCAATGAGATTAACAGAGAGTGAGTCTTTCCAAAACAGGTCCCACTTGTCAGTTCATGTCCTGTGCTGCCAACAGTAAAAATTTTGTTTTTAACCAATAAACAGCTCTGTAATTGGGGCTTTTGTTTTTGGGACAGATAAGAACCCTTCAATAGTTTGAGAAGCAACTAACTAATTAGCATCTAAAAGCACGGTTAAGCGTACAAGCAGGGAATTTATCAAATTAGTCGAACCAGGAAGTGACGAAAATTTTCTTTCATGCATTCTTTGAAACCCTGTGGGAGACAACTCCTTTAAAAATTTTTAAAAATATTGAAAGCGTATAAAAAAAAAAAATCCTAAAAAATGTGTTTAACTAAAAATGGGATTTAAAGCAATGACTCATTTTGATGACCCACCCCTTTAAAAACCCATTCCAACAATGGAGGGACACTGAGGGGCCAACACTATTAGGTAATACAACTGCCATGAGGAGATTTACTTAGTCTGCAACAGCTATATGAATGCCAGGACACAAGATTTTCCAGCCTTATACCACCTTTGCCAGCTTGCTTTCCTGTCAAGTGCATCCACTCTCTTTCCCAGGTAGGCAATACACATACTTGCCTATCCACATGATGAATACGAAAATGTAATTCATCAGACCAGGCCACTCTCTTTCATTGCCCCATGGTTCAGGACTGGGCAGAGTTAGCACGGGCTCTCAGACTGGTCTATGGCTATCAGCCACATACACAGCAGAGTGTGATGCTTTGCCTGTTTTGACACCTTTCATTCATAACCAGAACTTTCTTTTTTTCAGCAATTACAGGTAGCTACAGTAGCTTTTTTGGGGAGTTGGACCAGAGTGCCTTTGCTCTTCATGTGCATCAGTGAGTTATGGATGCCCATGACCCTGTTACTAGTTCACTATTTTTTAATTTGGGCCCCTTTTGTAGGTACAAGCCATTACATACGGGGAACAGCCCATTAGGCCTGACATTTTGGAGATGCTCTGACCCATTCGTGCAGGCATTAGAATTTGGACCCTTGTTTAAGTCACTCAGATTCCCAAGCTTGCCCAATTTTCCTGCTTTCAACACTTAACTCCGGTAACTGACTGTTTTGAAAGGTTCCAATGTAACAAAATAATCAATGTTCATCTATTGGTGGTTTTAGCAATGTGACTGTTGCATATCTATAAATATAGTACGTCCTGTCTGTGGAACAACAAGTCCCAGCCATCCCACCGCATTATATGTCTAGCTGTCTCTGCTTAGTTTAAATGGTACGTCCTGTCTGTGGAACAACAAGTCCCAGCCATCCCACCACATTATATGTCTAGCTGTCTCTGCTTAGTTTAAATGGTACGTCCTGTCTGTGGAACAACACATTATATGTCTAGCTGTCTCTGCTTAGTTTAAATGGTACGTCCTGTCTGTGGAACAACAAGTCCCAGCCATCCCACCGCATTTTAGTCTAGCTGTCTCTTTAGTTTAAAATGGTACGTCCTGTCCTGTGGAACAACAAGTCCCAGCCATCCCCCCGCATTAATATGTCTAGCTGTCTCTGCTTAGTTTAAATGTACGTCCTGTCTGTGGAACAACAAGTCCCAGCCATCCCACCGCATTAAAATGTCTAGCTGTCTCTGCTTAGTTTAAATGGTACGTCCGTCTGTTGAACAACAAGTCCCAGCCATCCCACCGCATTATATGTCCCAGCTGCTCTGCTTAGTTCAAATGGTACGTCCTGTCTGTGGAACAACAAGTCCCAGACACCCACCGCTTTATACTTCTACCTGTCTCTGCTTAGTTTAAATGGTACGTCCTGTCTGTGGAACAACAAGTCCCAGCCATCCCACCGCATTATATGTCTAGCTGTCTCTGCTTAGTTTAAATGGTACATTTTGTCTAGATATTTTCGCCCAGCTCTGTCTTCCATAATTTATCCTGTGTTTTTTTTGTATAGCCATCAATCCCAGATACTCCCCTTGAAGTTTCTGCTCTGTGCAGAGCTATTTGTAGCTCCACCCGTTTACGACACCTGAATGCCCTAACGCTCATGTTGAACTCATCATAGGAGTATAGTTGCAGAGGTGGTCTGTGACCGAGGTCGGGGCCAAATTTAGAAGTGGCAATTTTTGA
>JAODAL010076505.1:0-13602 GCA_025379985.1 Phyllomedusa bahiana | reverse complement strand
ATAGAGGAGAGGAGCTGAGCTCGGGTGATAAAATTGGGTTTAAATATGATAGGGGGAAGGGGAAACTGACCCTTTTGGTGATATATAGGGTTTTATTATAGAGGAGAGGAGCGGGAGCTCTGGAATATTTTGGGTTAAATATGATAGAGGAGGGAGTTTGAGCACTGTAAATGTTTTGGGTTTATAGGGGGATAGAGGAGAGGAGCTGGCTCTGTGTTTAAATAGGGTTTTTTGTTTAGAAAGAGGAGCGGGTCTGTGAATATAAGGGTTAAAAGATAGGGGAAAAAGGGCCTGAGCTTGTGAAATATGGGGTTATATGATAGAGGAGGGGAGCTGAGCTCTTGATTTTAAAAAGGGTTTTTATGATAGAGGGGGGGAGCTGAGCCTGGGGATATATAGGGTTATATGATCATTATGACATCAACAGGTTCTGCCAAATCATAGTTTTTAACAGCCCCTTACATCCATTTCATGGAACAAAAACTAGTAGATGTTAAGCAAAGCCCAAATTTATTTGGGGGGAATCAGGAACCCCGGGCCCCAAAGGGAAAAATTCCCAAATCCCCGGTTTTTTCGATAGAAACTCAGCCCGATTGAAGGATGTTTTTGGTGTTGAGCGCTCAGCCTTAATCTCTTCCATAAAACCGGGTTTGTCTGTTTCCAAAAGGTTGGCTGTCTGCGATCTCCGCTGCGCTTGTAGCTGCAGGAAAAATACACCCCCATAAAAGAAAAAACGAGGAATTTTTACAGTGGGCCAATCGCTGCCTGTATTTTAAAACATGGGAAACCCTTTTTTCTTTTAAGTCCTTTTTTAAAAAGTGCAGGTCCCTGGGGGTGAAACAGTGAGAAGCGTCTGCGCGGACACATAAGGGGGATTGACTCCACATTACACGTAGGCCAAGAAAATTTGTTGGGGAAAGTTAAGATCGTTCTTTACATCCATTCCCCCCAGTTTGGAGTGGAAAGATTTAAACCCCCCCCCCTTCTATCTTTAAGCAGATTGTATGGGTGCAGAGAAAAAATCCTGGTCACAGAGGATGTTTGGAAAGAAAGACTGAAGATGCCATAAAAAATCCCTCAAACCCCTTTTTTAAACCCCCTTTAAAGGGGGTTGGGCTCCCCTAAAATTCATTTTATCCTGTTTTTTTTAGATTTTATTTATTTAATTCAGGGGCGTGACTGGCTTCACTGGCCTGCAGTGATGAACTGCTGAGGACACCAGGTCTGCAGCTATAGCAACCAGTGCTGACAGCCTATTTGGAAGAGATTGAAAAGGTCTGTAGCTTAGCAACCAAAGCTGGGGAAACCCATTAAAGGGGAGGGAAAGAACGGGGGCTGTAGCCATAGCGGGCCAGTTTGACACCTTCAGGAGAGATAAAAAAAACAGGTCTGTGCTATAGCAACAGTGTTTTTGGGAGCCTATCAGAAGAAAATTGAAAAAAGGGCGTATTATAGCGACCAGCGCTGGGAGGGCCCAAACAGAAGAGATTGGGAAAAGGTTTGTCGCAAAAGCGACCCCGCTTGCGCCTATTTAAGGAGATTTGGACAGGTTTGTTGCTATACGAAAACCCGTGCGGGAGCCCCTTTAGGAGGAAGAAAGTCTGTAGCTTTTAGCAACCCCTTGCTGGCAAGCCTTCAGGATAGATCAAAAAAGATCTGTAGCTATAACAAAACCCCTTTCTGGCAGCCTATTTTTAAAAGAATCGAACAGTCTGTTGCTATATCCCAACCCGTGGGTTTGGGGCCCCATCAGGAAAAGATGGAACAGGTCTGCCCGCGATGGGAAACCAGTTTTGGCGCCTATCAGAAGAGATGGAACAGGTCTGTAGCTATAGCGACCTGAGCTTGCAGCCTATCAAGAGAGATTGGACAGGTTTGTAGCTATAGCAACCAGTGCTGGCAGCCTATCAGGAGAGAGAGAACAGGTCTGTAGCTATAGCAACCAGTGCTGGCAGCCTATCAGAAGAGATCGAACAGGTCTGTAGCTATATCGACCAGTGTTGGCAGCCTATCAGGAGAGATGGAACAGGTCTGCAGCGATAGCGACCTGAGGAGCTGATGCAGCCCATACAAGAGGGGATATCTCAGAGTAGGTAGGACACTGGTAATGGACACATATTGCAAAGTGACTTGTTTTTGCAAGATCTTTAACATAAAAAGCAGCGATCCCTGTAGTGAGACAACCCCTTAAGCCCCACGGCTTGAATAAGGCCCTAATGACCGGCACTTTATTTGTTAGTTTTTGCCTCCCTGCGTTTCAACAGTCGTATTTTTTTTAATTTTTTTTCAATAAAGCACATTTCACACTAAATAATCTGTTATATTACTTCTACAGGTTATTATGGTCGTGTGGATACCGAATTTGTGTAGGTTTTTTAGTTTTCTTTTGTGTTATGTAGGCACATTTAATTTTTTATTAAATATTTATTTCTATTTTATAATTTATTTTTTATTTTATTTTTTATTTTATATTTATATTATATTTTTACTTTAATTATTTTTTTTATATTTATGTTTTTTATTTTATTTAGTTTATTATTATTATTTTTTTTTTATCAAATATTTATTTCTATTTTATTATTTATATTATTTATTATTATTTGATTTATTTTATCCACACTTTTTTTATGTTTTTTCCTTTTTTTTATAATCCCATTAAGGGATGACTATTTTACAATTTTTTTTACACTTATTAATATATTAGCATATTTATATATGCTAATACATTACCTTCTTTGTCAGTATGACACAGGCTGCTGTCAGGGTAACACACAGAATGCCCTGACTGCAGGTTTGTTAGTGTCTGTTCACACAAAACGCTGCAGCAATCGGATCCAACACGTATCCATCATGCAGCTGCGTATTTGGATGTGTGTTGGATACAGCAGGATCGCACCCTATAATTATAGGCTCCTGCTGCGTCTCTCAGACCAAGAATTGACAGGACAATTCTTGGGGCGGATCCAAAAGACGCCTCAGAAAGACTCAATGAGACACGTATTGGCGATCACTTGTGTGAACCCTGATGCGTGTTTCAAGTTAAAAGCCATGTAAACCACACTGCTCATTACTGGATGCGTGTTTGGGTCTGACAGATGGATCCAAACACGTATCGAAAAACGTATGTAACACGGACATGGGCTCTGATTGGTGGCTATGAGCTCTGATCGGTTGCTATGAGCTCTTATTGGTTGCTATGAGCCCTGATTGGTTGCTATGGGCTCTGATTGGTTACTATGGGCTCTGATTGGTTGCTATGGATGGTGATTGGTTTTTATGAGCTCTGATTGGTCGCTATGGGGTTTGATTGGTCGCTATGAGATCTGATTGGGTTTTTATGAGCTCTGATTGGTTGCTATGGGCTCTGATTGGTCGATATGACCCCGATTGGTCGCTGGGGTTGATTGGTCGCTATGAGATTGATTGGTCGCTTATGAGCTCTGATTGGTTGCAAAAAGCTCTGATTGGTTGCTATGGGCTCTGATTGGTCGATATGAGCTCTGATTGCTTGCTATGGGCTCTGATTGGTTGCTATGAGCTCTGATTGGTTGCTATGAGATCTGATTGGTCCATATGAGCTCTGATTGGTTGCTATGGGGTTTGATTGGTTGCTATGAGCTCTGATTGGTTGTTATGAGTTCTGATTGGTTGCTATGATTCCTGATTGGTTGCTATGAGCTCTGATTGGTTGCTATGAGTTCTGATTGTTGCTATGAGCTCTGATTGGTTTCTATGGGCAACAAAGACAGTATCAGACTTAGACAGTTTTCATACATAAGGTCCAAAGCCTTTAAAATTTTGAAGATTTCTTTCTGGAATATGCATGTAGATGATGAACTTAAAGGGAATCCATCGCCATTGTTTTTTGGGGGGTTTTGCAAATCAAAACAAGAAACTGATCCATATTCTTTTATTCTTAGTGATTTTTATTTTCTGATTATAGATTTCTCAATTCTGCTGTCTGTATAGGATTATGGGGGCGGCCATCTTGACTGAACTGCTTTGAACAGCATTTAGAGAGATGCTTTACAGCAGCTTCATGGACATATGAGCCTGAGAACAGTAGCAGACCCATTGAATTCTATAGGAGAATGTTGTGGGCATGCTCTGTGACCTGGGAAGAAGTCAGTGTGCAGGGAGGGGGAGCTGTGACATCTACTATTGTGACTGGTGGATCCTGTGTTATCTATATATAGGTGTCACCTGCCAGTGTAGTCCTGCCTGTGCTGATAATGAGGAGACTGCAGATAAATAGGAGGTGTCAGTCTATAGTGACTGGTGGATCCTGTGTTATCTATATATAGGTGTTACCTGTCAGTGTAATCCTGCCTGTGCTGAGGAGACTGCGGGAAGTGATCTCTACAGAACAGGAGGTGTCAGTCTATTATTAGGTATTCTTTAAAAATGTGTTTAATATAAAACTGAGTTCAACACTGCGGCACTGTGCTAATCACTGAGCCACCATGCTGTACTGTGCTGATCTCTGGCACTTTGCGCACTGTGTCATCACTGGCACTACTAGCACTGTGATAACCACTGAGCCACCTTGCTGCACTGTGCTAACCACTGAGCCATTGTGCTGCACTGTGCTAACCACTGAGCCACTGTGCTACATTATGCTGACCAATGAGACACCGTGCTACACTGTGCTAATCACTGAGCCACCATGCTGTACTGTGCTAACCACTGAGCCACCGTGCTGCACTGTGCTGATCACTGAGCCACCATGCTGCACTGTCCTGACCACGGAGTCATTGTGCTGCACTGTGATAACCACTGAGCAACCATACTGCACTGTTCTAACCACTTACCTACCATACTGTATTGTGCTAACCAATGATCCACCGTGCTGTACCATGCTAACCACTGAGCCACTGTGCTGCACTTCTAATAGAGATAGAGACACAATAGTATTAAGAGCCACCATGCTGCCTTTTTCTGTGTGGCAAAAATAGCGTACAAAAAAGACTATTGGAAATATACCATAATAGCTATATTATTGGCCAACTCTAACGTTACAAAATAGAAATAGAGAAGAAGAAAAAAAAACAAAAGCAATTAAGGCCCCCGTACATCACGAGAGTCACCTTCCCAAAGATTAGAAATCCCAGTTTGGAATTCAATCAATGATTTACTATATTTATCTCGATGGCTTTGTTTAAAATGTTCCACTTCCGAACCCCCCCCCCCCCCCCCCCCATAACCCCCAACGACAACCGGTATCAAGTGTGATAGGTCTTTCAGGGCACAAAACTACAAAGGGCCCGCGTGGTAAATGTGATACTTAAAATACACTAATGACAAAGCGGCCTCGGCGCTGATCAAGCTGTCATTAGACTTGCTTAAGCTCTGTGCTTTATAAGTCATAATGGCACAGGCTATACGGCTATAACAATCTGCGGTAAGGAGCTGCACATGTGCCACTATTTGTAGGACGATCATCGTGAAGCTATGCCAGATATCCTGTGTTTGAGTGGAAAATAACCCTTGCCGTGCCAGGAGGATACGTTGCAGAATTGCATCGCTTCTCTTTATTCGATCTGTATCTATTTTTCATTTATTGTATCATAATGTGTTAGTAAAAGTTAGGTTTTTCTATTTCTGGGTTGTATGTGCAAATTGAGGCTGATTCTGTTGGATCTGCAATTCAGTGATTTATTTTTTTTTGGGGGGGGGGGGAGAGCTAGGCCTCTGCAGAGCTACAAATTGCATGTAGCATTCCTTAAAGGGGTTTTGCCACAATGTAATGTTGACGGGGGATCCTCCAAAATGGGTATTTAAATCACTTTTCTAAATATATGTGATTACAAAAATTGCAGCCTGAGAGAGCTACAGGCTGCCTTACCTGCCCTTAGTTATTTAAAAGCTTCTATTAGATATGACCTGACAAGAGCTGCTGGCCGGGCTGGCACAGAGAACACTTCTTATCTGATGAAAGAGAGCTGAAGAAGCTTTCAAGGCACCGGGTAGAAATATGTTGTCTTTTGTACACAGAATCCACTAGTTGTAGTTTGATTATTTGAGTAGATCCCTGCTTTATCTGATGACAGGGAACATGAAGAAGCTTTCAAGCTGCTGTGGAGAAAGGTGTTGTCTTTTGTGTACAGATTCCACTAGTTGTAGTGTGATTATTTCAGTGAACATTGCACACGATCCCTTATGCATGGTTCTGTGCTCTGACCAGCTCTCTCAGTTCAGCAGTGGCTTGTTTACTTTTGCTTCTTAGGCCATGTTCAAACGGCTTAAAATGGGCCGTATTTCGGTCCGTAATTACGCGCCGAAGTGCGCAAATTACGGGCTGAAAACGGCCCATTCATTACGGTAATCCACAGTTCTCATAGAGAACTATGGATTACGTCTCCTCTCCCCGACATGTCACTTTCTAGCGGCGTATACGCGCTGCTAGCAGTCATTGTCTATGGGCCGGCGAGGTGCCGGCCCCCCCGCTCCCTCTCCCGCCCCCGGCCACACGGCGTTACTGCGGGGCGTAGTTAACACGTGTGAACATAGCCTAAGCAGATAAGGCACTTCCTGGCAAAACCCCTTTAAATCCCACCCAACTCACTTGAGCCTTGCAATGTGAAAGGAATGAATGCCAAACAGATATTCTTGTGCAGACAGATGTTTCTGGGTGTTTGCTCCTCATCAGTGCAGAGTAGAGTACTGGTTGGCTAGGTGAGAGGCTACAGGGGTAACGTTCTTCATAAGGGGCCGTTCACATGACGTTTTTGGATCTATGTTGGATCCAAAAATGTTGCGGCAATCAGATCCTAGACAGATCCAACACGTATCCGACATGCAGCTGTGTGTTTGGCTGCAGCAGGATCGCTCCCTATAGTTTATTATAGAGGCAGCTGTGTGTCTGGATGCAAGCAGGCGCTCCCCCATATTTTTTTTATAGAAAGGGGCTGGTGTTTTTGGGTGCGCAGGGCCTCCCATAGTTTTTTATAGAGGCAGCTGTGTGTTTTGGGTGTGTTGGGTCAGCAGGATCGTCCCTATAGTTATTATGAGGCAGCGTGTGGGTTTGGATCCGTGTTGGTTTTCGCCGATCACCCCATATTTATTTTAGAGGGATGTCTTTTGGATGTTTGGATTAGCAGGATCCCCTTTGTTTTTTATAGAGGGAGCGTGTTTTTGGGTGTTTGGGTGCAGCGGATGCTCCCCATATTTTTTTTAGAGGCAGCTGGTGTTTTGGGTGTGTTGGGTGCAGCAGGATCGCTCACATATTATTATAAGGCAGCTTTTTGTTTGGATGTGTTGGATTTCACAGGATGCTCCCATTGTTTAATTATAGAGCAGCTGGGGTTTTTGGTGCCAGGATCGCTCCCCCAAGTTTATTATAGGGGCAGCTGTTTTTTGGATGTGTTGGTTGCAGCAGGGGTCGCACCCATAGTTTTATTATAAGGCAGCGTGTTTTGGATTGTTTTGGGTTGCAGCGGATCACTCCTTATAGTTTATTTAGAGGCAGCGGGTGTTTGATGTTTGGATGCATCAGGATCGTCCCATAGTTTATTATAAGGCAGCGTCTTTTTGGGATGTGTTGGATGCGCGGGATGCTCCTAATTTATTTAAAGAGGCAGCTGCGTGTTTGGATGTTTTTGGAGCAGCAGGATCGCCCCTATATTTTATTATGAGGCACTGTGGTTTGGATTGTTGGATGCAGCAGGATCACTCCTATAGTTTATTATAGAGGAGCTGTGTGTTTGGATGCATTTTGGGCTGCAACAGATCGCTCCCTATAGTTTTTATAAGGCCCCTGCTGCGTTTTTGGGATCAAAATTGACAGGACAATTTTTGAGCAGACCCAAAGACCATCAAAAGACGAAATGAAAAAACACGCATCGGTGTCACGGGTCGAACGCCGTGCATGTTTTACATTGAAAGCAATGTAAAATCACACTGCACATTTTAGATGCATGTTTGGGTCTGTTTAGGGTCCGAAATATGGATTCAAACACGAATATAAAAACGGATCCAACACGCTGTGTGAACGTAACCCTAAACTACCACATGAACCCCAAAAAAGGCAAAATCCCCAAACCAGCACAGGGTGCCAGGAAACCACCCACAACAAAAACGGGGTTTTTGGGGGGACCAAATTTTTCCCCGTGTCAAGCCTGCACTATTACTTTACATTTCATCAAAGTGCAGATCTTTTGTTTTCACATGAAAAAATATAAAACAAAAATTTTTCAAAAACGTGATGGGTGTACTAAATTTTTTTTAATAGAAGTTTATTCCCATTTAAAGGGGTTGTCTCACTACTGACACTGATGGCATACCGTGTTTCTCCGAAAATAAGACAGTGTCTTAATTTAAATTTTTTTCTCCTAAAGACACTAAGACTTATTTTTAGGGGAGTTTTTTTTTTCTTTGAACAACAATTTCCCCCTTTTTGTTTTAACAAAAAATCAACATGTATTAATAAACCCCTTTTATCAAAAATCAGCAGAAGCAGCCAAACTCTGAATTGCATCAAAAAAATGCACTTGGGTTTTTTTTTGGAAAAGGGTATAAACCCACCAATCTCCAAAATTTCCGATTGGGAAATCAATTTATGTCTATGGAGATCTTGACCACCTCTCCAGAGGTTTTGGGGCTTGTTTAGGAGACAGGTGCGAGTCCCAGAGATGGCACCTGGACCTATAAGGGGCCGTTCACACGGCTTATTTTGGGGGACGGATTCCCGCCCTATTGCGTGGTATGCCCCTGCAATGCGGTGGAATCCTTCCAGCCCTTATGGTAATCCAAGTTCTCATAGAAACTATGGTTCCGTCTCCCTCACCGCTCGGCAATCCGCTGGGGGGGGGGAGGGGGGGGGGGGGAAAGTGAAAGTTCATTATCCTGGGGGATAAGAAAGTCCCGGGGCCGGGGGCCGCCCCCGCCCCTTAAAATTCAAGCCGTAATTGTGGGCGAAATCCGTCCCGCAATTACGGCTTGAATAAGCCGTGTGAACCGGCCCTAAGACATTGATGGCTTATCCTAGCGATATACCATCAATATCTGTAGTGAGACAACCCCTTTGAGTCAATGGGCCACTAATGTCCCGTTTTTTAATGCAATCGTGGGGAAAAAAGTTACACATTGAAAGGCTTGCAAAACAACGCTGTGGCTCCTAATGATGGCTCCTAATTTCTCAGTTACTGTCCAGCTGGACTGCAAGCTGTGGTAGCACAAAGAATGGACTTGGTTCCTAAATTCTCATTTTAGGAGCCACAATGCACCCAGGTCTGAGATGATTTCTCACATCACGTCGGTCAGTATTTTACTCCCTCTCTTCGATACACTGCTGTTCTGAAATTCAATTTGTCACTTTGCAGATAAGCTCAGAGCAAAACTCAACTCATCTGATAGAAAGTTCACTATAAGGCAAAGCTGGGCAGCCCTTATACACAGGGTTTGATTACAGGATGGACACCTTTACCATGTTAGGGTTTAAATGGCTTAACCAATGCTCTGCAAAGACTCTTATGAAGGCCTCATGTTCCTCTGTATAAAATGCT
Organism: Phyllomedusa bahiana; assembly: GCA_025379985.1. Taxonomy (NCBI): domain Eukaryota; kingdom Metazoa; phylum Chordata; class Amphibia; order Anura; family Hylidae; genus Phyllomedusa; species Phyllomedusa bahiana. The sequence continues at coordinate 4,099 of JAODAL010076505.1, read as the reverse complement.
GCTGACAGACGAAGTGTAGATAAAGAGCTCACACTGTGACACAAGTGGGACCAGTGTCTAATTCCTGATACAAATTACGACATGAGGTGCAGTATGTTCCAGCTTCATGGCGAGGTTCACACAGGGCTTTGCTGTTTATCAGCTGAGGTTCTTTCCAGAGTCTTTGTTGCAGAGGCGACTCCCAATTCGTCAAATAACAGACACCAATGGCGCCTGCCGGTCCTCATTGCCTGCAGTGGAGCCCGTTGGGTTTCTGTTATGGTGTCCATCATTTTAAAGGGGTTTTACCACGATGTAATGTTGATGTGGGATCCTCCAAAATGGGTATTTAATCACTTTTCTAAATATATGTGATTAAAAAAATTGCAGCCTGAGAGAGCTACAGGCTGCCTTACCTGCCCTTAGTTACTTAAAAGCTTGCATTAGATATGACCAAGCAGAGTGACAGGAGCTGCTGGCCAGGCTTGCGCAGAGAACACTTCTTATCTGATGAGAGAGAGCTGAAGAAGCTTTCAAGGCACCGGGTAGAAATATGTTGTATTTTGTATACAGAATCCACTAGTTGTAGTGTGATTATCTGAGTAGATCCCTGCTTTATCTGAGGACAGAGAACATGAAGGAGCTTTCAAGCTGCTGTGGAGAAAAGGTGTTGTCTTTTGTATACAGAATCCACTAGTTGTAGTTTGATTATTTGAGTGAACATTGCACACGATCCCTTATGCATGGCTCTGTGCTCTGGCTGTCTCTCTCTCGCTCAGAGTGGCATGTTTACTTTTGTGTCTTAGCAGATAAGGCACTTCCTGGCAAAACCCCTTTAACAAAAGAATCAGTGCTGTGTGCTGCGCTACTTTTTCTGTCATATTTGACCTTCAGAGTCCCCGTTGCAGAGACGATGCCAGGTCCATCACATGCGGGATACCAATGGCTCAGAAAAACGAATCCATAAAACGCGTCCAAAAACGCAGCGGTGATCGGATCTTAAACGGATCCAACACGTATCCAGCATGCAGCTGTGTAGTTGGATGCGTGTTGGCTGCAGCGGGATCGCATCCTATACTTTATTATAGGGCTCCTGCTGCGTCTTGTGGACCAAGGGCGACATGTATGAATTCGAATGCGTACTTTTTTTTACTTGCGCCGACACCAGTCAATATTAGAGTGTAGAATACGACAGTATGAAGATTTTTGGCTCTATGTAATGCGCCAAATATCTGTCGCATTCTACACTCTCAGAATCTCAGAATCCGAGCATTGAAACATTAAGATGGCGACATGTATGAATTCGAATTCGTACTTTTTTTTTACTTGCCGCCAACACCATAGTTCTAAATAGATAAAGAAGAGTGTAGAATACGACAGATTTTTGGCTTATTACATAGAGCTAAGTGCGCCAAGTTTGGCGCATTACACTCTTTGCCCATACAAAATTTGGCGCATTAAACTCTATGTAATGCACCAAAAATCTGTCGTATTCTACACTCTTCTATATCTATTTAGAACTGGAGTGTCGGCGCCAAATAGAAAAAAAAGTACGCATTCAAATTCATACATGTCGCCCCAAGAATTGACGTGACAACGCTCTGAACGGATCTGAAAGACGCAATGAGACGCATCAGGAATCACTTGTCTGAACTCCGATACGTGTTTCAAGTTAAAAGTAATGTAAATCACATTGCACATTATTAGATACGTATTTGGGTGCGTTTAGAGTCCGACAGACGGATCCAAACACGTATCTAAAAACATATGACCCAACATGCTGTATGAACATACCCTAAAGGGAAGAGATCGATCTGATTTAAAAACAATTTCAAGAACTTTTATGTTCATCCTGAAATTTCAACCAAAAGCCGAATATCCTGAACATTTTGTGAGTAGTGTGCATATATACTGTATATAGCTCTGGAAAAAATTAAGAGACCACTGCAAAATGTTCAGTTTCTCAAATTTTTCTCTGTATTTTTGAGAAAAATGTACATTGTTATTTTATTATATAAATGACTGACAACGTCTCCGAAATTCCAAGCAAAAATTTTTGTATTTATTTGCAGTAAATGAAAAATCTTCAAAATAATAAAAAAAAGAAGCAACAGAGCTCAAATAATGCAAAGAAAACGAGTTAATATTTATTTAGAAACAATAAGACTCATGTTTTAATTTAGGAAGAGTCAGAAATCAATATTTGGTGGAATAACCACGATTTTTAATCACAGCTTTCATGCGTCTTGGCTGCTTTCCACCAGTCTTTCACACTTTTGGGTGACCTCATGCCACTCCTGGCACAATAATGTAAGCCGTTCTTCCTTGTTTGGTTGGAATTGAACTGACCCCGGAATGGAACGGCCACAGACATGTAGAGATGCTGATTTTTAGAAAACTGTGCAGTTGTCTCTTAATTTTTTCCAGGGCTGTATATATATATGTAAATACCCCATATTTATGTAACATGGCTGGTCCATTGTAAACCAAGCACTTGTCAGCCTTTGTTTCACCCGTACACCCTAATAGATTGTAAGCTCTTGCGAGCAGGCCCCCACACCTTGTGTCTCATTTGTCGTAGCTTTTTTAAATGTAATGTCTGGTTTGTCTGTGCTTATTCCTCTATATTGTAAAGTGCTGCGGAATATGTTGGCGCTATATAAATAAAGATTATTATTATTAAATGAGAAAAGCAGCACTCAAAAAAGTTGAAAAAAGTGGTGCTTTATTTCATACCAGCAGGCGACGTTTCGCTTGAAAAAGGCTCTGCTAGGAGCTGAAACGTCGCCTGTTGCGATGGAATAAAGCTCCACTTTTTTTCACTTTTTTCAACTTTTGTGAGGGCTGCAAGTTTTTTTCATATGTGCAAGCATCGACCTGTGACAGAGGTCTTATGTTTGCTGGCACCCAGCTTCATATTGATTGCAGGGCGTGCTTCCTATTTTTCACTAATTGAGATATATATATATATATATATAAATATATATATATATATATATAAATATATATATATATTATATGGAAAAAAGAGAAATACAACAGGCGCACCATAGTGAATATGTAATAAACCAGTGATAGCAATATAGATGTATTAAGGGTCACCTCGGGTTGTGCGTATGGCTGAGGCACAAACTCTCACTGGATAGTTTTTTCCTTATTGGGTCCCCGTCTTAGGCAGCCCAGTGTCCGTGAATCCGTGGGGTGCATAACAACGGTCAAAAAAAAGTAATAGGATAAAAAATACAGAGTTGCGGCGCTCTTGGAGAATTTTAGTTTAAAAAAACCCTTTTTTTAAGAGTGTTTATTGTTAAAGAGAGAAATCTCATATAAAAAAATTTAAAACTTAACGCGTTTCGCAAGGTATACCCATGCTTCATCAGAACTACAGTACATATATATACTGTATATATATATATATATATATATATATATATATATATTATATATATTATATATATAATTCTAAAAATTTTGATACTTTTAAATTTTTAAAAAATTTTATATATATTTTATATATTATATATATAAAAAATTTCTAAAAAAGTTGGATATTTGGTTTTGGTTAATATTTCAGAAAAATTAAATTTTATCGTATATATTTTATTCTGTATATTAGAACTTCTTTGTACCCAGCATAGTGGAACAGTTTATTTTAACACATGCTTGGAAATGTATTACCAAGCACTATAACAACGTGGCATTAATTTACTTTCCTAAAGGTTTCCTCTAAGACCATACGTACCACAATATTACAATCATGTTAAAATGTCTTTTATATTAGCCCCAATCAGTTGGCTGGCGCACCGTACACTCGCTCCCTTTCTAAATATACTCCAGCCACTCGCCTGACTCGTCCATTTACACCTTTTTGTTGTTCACTTTCCATTTGTCCTTTTTCCACTTAACAATTTAACAAAGAGTGAACAACACTATGACAAGGCGTTGTAAATCCCCCCTCCCCTGCGTGCTGCATAGTTATGATCCGCTCCCCCCTGCATCTCATTCTTCTGCATCAGAAGCTCAACAGCTGCTTCCCAAATCTCCTGTCACACAAATTGTTCCTGAAACAATACGTCAAAACACCATTAGTGCATTAATTCCTTCTGGCTCATACACCCCC
>JAODAL010076504.1:0-13603 GCA_025379985.1 Phyllomedusa bahiana | reverse complement strand
ACTGTGGGGGGGAATATAAAATTTTGCTGTTTTAAGATGTAGGGATGCTGCGTCAATGAACAATTCTGGGTGGCAAAAGCCCAAAAAAACACGTAACGTTATGTTTTGGGGTATAATAAAGGTTTTTTTTGCACTTTCAATTACCTGTGGTGAATAAGTTTCCCTTTTTTTAAAATTTACGGGGAGTGCGGTCAATGAACAATGCGGGGTGCGAAAAGTCAAAAAACAAACTGTTTGTTTTGGTAAAAAACGGTATTTTTTGCACCTTTCAATTCCCTGTGGTGAATATAGAATTGTGTTTTAAGATTTATATGGATGCTCGAATGAACAAGCGGGTGTGAAAAAGTCAAAAAAACGTAAATGTTTGTTTTGGTAAATAAAGGTATTTTTGCCCCTTTCAATTCCCCTTGGTGATATAGAATTGCGTTTAAATTACGGGGATGCTGCGTAAATGAAAAAATGCTGGGTGCGCAAAGTCAAAAAAACGTAACTGTTATTTTTTTTTGTTGATAAAGGTTTTTTGGCAACAACAAACCTGTGCTGACACAAGTTTTTGGGATTGTATTTTAAAACTGCAAGTTGGTTTATAACCCCGTCAGGTGTAAGGGTTTTAAAAATTAAAAAAATAAACCCTATCTGAAATGTAAAACTGATATAAAGTGGAGTTTTGCGCTAAAAAGAGCCCCCTGCAGTTACTGAAATGATGTGTACCCAATAAAATTTCGGGCCCCCCCAATTCCAGGAATTTTTCAATAGCAAACTTTTAATAAAAAAAGATATTCCACTACAAGTCTACACAAAAATCTTGGGAATTTTATCCAGTGTTCTTTACAGTAAGCTTGTCTTTTCCCCCGGGGGCCCCTCCCCCCCCCCCCCCGTCCCCCCCACCGTGAATTTACGGGGTTTGATGTGCTTTAAACTTCTTAGCTAACTACAAAAAAATTTAAAATTTTAATAAAACAAAATTTGGAAGGATCAAGTAATGTGAGGTTTTCTCTGTCAGAAATAGACTAATTTCGTGAGCTTTTTTGGCCACGGCAGAGCGCAGGCCCTACCCCATGAGACCCTGGGGAGACCTGGGCGAAACGGAAACGCTGTTCTATTAAAAGAGGTAAGGGATTTTTCCAGCCAAATCCCCATACACTCCCGCATGACGTCCACACAATCTCCCCCCTGCTCTATTCTTAAATTGATTTGCGGGGCCCCCCCAAATTAAGGGAAAGGCCCCAAAAAAAAGGGCGCGATTTTTAATAGACATCCCAGATTTTAACCCTTAAAAATGCAGACCTGGAAATTTGACCCAAAAAAAACCCTTCCCGATTTCAATTTGGGTAAAATCGTCAACACTACTGCTAGTCTAAGTTGTCCCCTCATTTGGCTTATTTTACGCCGTTTTTGGGTCCGATTCTGGCGCATTTTTTTGTACATTTAAGTCACGCCCCCTTTCAAAAAAATCACCCCCCCTTTGTTGAGGCGCGAAGGTTGAAACTGTCAAAAACCTAGTAAATTGGCAAAAAGTGTTTTTTGGCGCAAATTGAGCCAAATTTCTGGCGCAACTGCCTTCATAAATTCCCCCAATGTCTTTGTGAAGGCTGGGAGCCCCCCGTTTACAGTTGACTTGTCTAAATTGTGGGGAGTTGGTGAGCCCCAAAATCACTGCAGACCCCCCAAAAAGATCCTTTTTAAAGGAGTTTATCATTTGAACTGTTCGGGCTCTTTAGTAATTCTCGAGATTGAGTTTGAAAAGGGGGGAGTCTTCCCCCAGAGGGGTGTCCCCTTCTCGAAGGCGTGTCTCTCCTCATAAGCCTGTGACATCATCATTTTGGTAAGGCAGTAGAAACAAAAAGGATTTTCGCGAGGACAGCTCCCCACCTCCTGCATGCTGCCCTGTGTTGCGAGTTTGGCTGATCCCCAGCTCCTTGCTGGTATATGCATTATCACACAGCCCAAACTGATGAGAATGTGAAAGTGTTACACCGCCCCCCCCCCCCCTCCCCCGTTACCCGGCAAAAACCGGTTATTTTGGCCAAAGCCGCTGCCCTCCCCCCCCTCCTCTCCCCCGGTTAAAAACCCAAAGGGGAAAACCCTTAACACTTTTTATATGGGGGGATCTGTGACTTTAAAAACCTAATTGCCCGACATTTCCCTGAGCTGGGAGTGGGTATAGGGGCCAGCGACCCTTGGTTTTACTTCAATTTTTAACAGCCGAGGGAAGAAAGCACAGAAATGGCGGGAGCAATCACAGCACGGGGGCGTGGCTGGGGGAATTTTCCTTTTGGGGGCGTTTTCCAAAAATCCGGTGAGGGGGGATGTCTGATGGGGGATCCGGGCCCGGGGGCGTTTCCCCAACCAGAGCGCAGAAACATTATACAATTTTACAGAAAAAAACTCAAAACTGCTAAACCAAGTGACTGAGGTAAGCAAACCAATTCAAAAGTGCTTTTTTTACTGTCCCCCCAAAAATTTAGACATGTCTTTGAGCAATAAACCCCTTTTTTTCAATAATACTGGCCCAAAACAAATTGACGATCTTAGAATGCAGACCCCTGAACAGCTCCCCTTTAAAAGGTACTTAAAGAAGAATGCAACTCTTGTTATCAGTCTCCCCCCCTGCAAAACCCTCCTCTCCATCTGTCCTAATGCGCAGCCAGGGTTGTTTTCTTTCCAGCCCCCTATATGATGCCCCTACCCCGTGTCAGACCTGCACTGGTTTATTCATACAGAAAAACATAAAATCTACTCTCCCCCCTAAAACTCTCACAGGCTGATCCCCCCACATCTCCCCCTTCATCTCTGTCCCACCACCCCACCCCCCCTTCCCCTTTGCTGTGATATCGTTACATTCTCAATCGTCCCAACCTTGTATCCTGTTCAAAAAATTTCACCCGTGTGCACCAGTTCTTGGAAAATGCTACAGTGGGCAAACACCTCACAACCCCCCATGTTTTAAGAAGGCCGGAACACATCTTCTCAGCGGCCTCCAAAATCCCTAATTTTACCCCACCTGCTATCACACTCATTTGTCACTCCCAAAACTAGGGCACTCACAGGCAGTTATCTGTATCAGATGTACTGTCATGGTGGCAAGTTCACCCAACTTTTATGTAAACCACTTCCTATTTATGTAACATGACTGGACCATTGGAAGCTTTGCACTCCTTAAGCCTTTGTCTCACCCATAAACCATAATGGACTGTAAGCTCTCATGAGCAGGTCCTTGTGTCTCATCTGTAAGTTCTTTTAATGTATAATGTCTGTATGTATACCCTCTAAATTGTAGAGTGCTGCAGAATATGTTGGAGCTATATAAATAAAGATTATTATTATTAGTATTTAATCTATAGAATCCAGAGCAGACTCTCAATCGTCAGACTCCAAACCAGACCAATTTAATATGCAGACCCCAGACCAGACCACTTAAATAAAGATCCCTAATAAGAAGTCCCTCTATCTACTTATCAATATATGTCCCAGTGCTGGCAGCATCAAGCCATTGTGTGAGCCACTGTACACCATGCCCTAATGCTGGATGGTGTCAGGACCCATGTGTGGTTGCTCCACTTCAGCTCTAGGAGCCAAGAATGAGGAAGGTATTATTGGATAAATTTACTAAGTAGCAACTGACTTAAAAAAATGGCCCAGTGGTCTTGAGGACAGAGAAGGGTGCTTGCCCCTATAAATTTCCCCCCGCCAATTCACTCCTGCCTAAACTTAGGTTCAGCATGAATACAAATACACTCGCTTTCTTCCTGTTCATTTCTCCAAGTTAAATATTTATTCAAGATGGGTCATTCTGCTATTTTGGTGATTCCCTCGAGGACAATCTTAAAAACTCAAGTTATAATGCAGCATTTCAGGAGAAATGAGCCAGATTTACAGACACCTATGATATAAATATCTGTTAGCCCAGACTATGGTCATTTCAGCACGTAACGTATCCTTGGGGGTTCTTCACAAGAAACTGAAATTATATATTTAGTACAATTTTTATGAGAAATCCTCTTAGCTACTGAATTTAATTAAAGAAGTTGTGTCACCATGCTGAGCCAAAAGCAGCTTTAGATTCATGTCCACCGTCTCTTCTTGGTTAGGCTGTTGGTGGTTTTATAACAGTGATTAGTATATCAGCTCCGTATTCACAGCTCTTTTTATTGCACTGACATGAGAGCAGGAACTCTTTTCTACAGAGCAGAGAGCTTTAGAGGTCATAGTAACAGAATCAAAAGTAATTTCTCTCCTTTGTTTGTTAGAGATAACATACTCTGTTCTCAAGCTGCCAGCATCCTGTTTCGTGACCTACAGTGACATCACTCCCTGCTCTTAGATAAGACAAAGGGCAAAGAGAGCAGGGGCGATCAGATCAGAAACCTAGAGATAGCTGTGTGCACTCAGATCGGATAAAATCTCTCTTATCTCCTCAACAAAGCAAAATAAGCAAAGCAATATAATTGAAAAAAAATCTTAATGTACGGTTCCCTCCATGTTGAAAGCTAAGACAACCCCTGTATAGAATATAGATAAAATCACTTAAATTAGTTTATAATGCTTTGGAACTCCAAAAGACAGTTTTTGTCTATTACTACATTTACCGTATATACTCGAGTATAAGTCAAGTTTTTCAGCACAAAAAATGTGGTGAAAAAGCCTACCTCAGCTCATACTTGAGTCACCATCGGCGTCCGGGTGCTGCCATGGCCAGCGCGCTGGCGGAGATGTCTTCAGCTGTATGCAAATCCTCTGTGAGCGCATACAGCTGACTCCCAAGTCACCTGTTGGCGTTTGGGCGCTGCCATGGCCCGGGCGTCGGCAGGGATACTTCAGCTGTATGTGACTCTTCCTGGAGTGCATACAGCTGACTCTCGAGTTACCCATCGGCATCCGGGTGCCGCCATGGCCCGGGCCCTGTCGAAGGATCTCTTCAGCTATATGCGACTCCTATGGGAGTGGATACAGCTAAAGACACTACTGTGGAGCAGAGAGCGAGCGCTTCCTGCTCCACAATGGGACTCCGGAAGGCTGCAAGCAGACTTGTCATCACACTGCCTGCAGGGCATATGACATCACGCCGCCTGTGCCATAAGACGAGCACATCGGAGCAGGGGGGTAGAAAGGTGAGTACTTGTATTTTAAATTTTTTTTAAACCCTGCCCATAGAGGACATCTAACTGCCTATACCTGCCTATGGGGGACCTATATCTGCCTCTAACTGCCTATACCCGCCTATGGGGGAGATATACAATACCTGCCTATAACTGACTCGTCACTATATATATAATTATTCCAATTTAATGATATGCTTAAAAAAGACTTCTTAAGAGCTGAAACATTACATCCCATGTACATTACATGTATTATGTTCAAGATACTGAAAAAGTTTATATTTTTGGACATCCTGATGCCTGGAGCCATCTTTCTTTAATTTATGGTATTGAGGATGAACTAACTTGTATTTGGTGGTCTGTTGCAATCTGAAGTGGCACTAGAGTATATACGGGATATCGGTGCGATTCTTAACTTTTTTTTTCTCCGGTACCCTGCCACTGATATTGTGCATTCCATGGCACTGTTGTTCCTGATTCAAACAACAGGTGAGGTGACCACCACTGGTAGAGAGTGCGTGAAGTGTCACTGATCTGAATATCGATTAGCAGTGACCAGGGCTGCAGAGTCAATGAGCCAAAGCTCTGACTCCGACTCAATTTCCCTAACTGCGACTCCCACACCGCCTCTCTCATACATGTTTAAGTTATACTTTACTGTAATAAAATGGTAGCACCTGGCTTTTACCACTTTATGATACAATAATCAAGCTACTTAGGCAAAACATACACTTTTTGTACTTGCCAAAAGTTGAAGTTGCGGCTTCTTCACCTTTTTTCGGGACACCATTGCTGAATTGTGTAATGGGTGTCGCACGGTGCTTGCATGGACATCCGTGATCTTACTCTTAAGCCTATGAGCCACCTCCACTGCCGTGTTTGTTTGCATCAAAACTGATAGACCTTTTAATCAGCCATTTTGGTGACTCTGATATTTTGCCTGGATGTCAACCTCTTGGCTTTTGAATGGATAGACTTCATTTCGTATTCTTCCAGCTGTCATGGCCTCACAAAATGCAGTTCGGCAATTTTCTTGGCCCAGAGACTGTTATCGATGAGCTGGATGATGTAGTTTCTCTTTTCTTGGGAAATCTTCTTCATGGCTGCTCGAACCATTGACCTTTCACTTGGGAATCAACCTACTGTAATAACACACTGACCTATTAAGGAATGTGGAGGGAACATGTTGTAATTTGTAGTTACAAGAAGAAAATCAAAACAAGTAACAATGCAGTAACATGACAATAAATCTGCAGAACTACAGCATAAGCGTAAAATATTAGCAGGTCAAAGTTAGGTATAGATACTGTAATATGATCATGTGTCTATAAAAAGAAGGTAATCCACAAGTACAAAGCTTTAGTAGATGGTGAGAATATTGAACCTTTGAAATTCACAAGTTAAAAATTGTTAACCCCAGTGGCTTTGTCAGTGTAAAATAAATGAATTGGAATACACATTATAACACTTTAAATAAATGGTAAATATCGTAAAAACGATATCTGGCAGGTGGTAAAAAAAATGCAATTTCAACAAAAACGTTTGAATAACAATTTGAGTCTATTAATTAGTTCTGAGAAAAAGTTTCCTTCCCCCCCCATGCAGCATCCTTCATCAGATGACCTCACATCTGGTTCCTCATTATTTCCAATGCCTAGAGAACGGCCTCTCTAACACTAACTTTGGGGTCGGTGGCAAAGCGGTGACCACATTGGCAACATCTCAAACAAATCTCAAGGTAAAAAGGAATTGCTCAGAAACTGTTCTACTTCTTTTCAAGTGAAAACATAGTTGGATGAAAACTGTCAATCCCTGTTTTGCTATGGGAGTGGGAGATCTCTTCCCACGTTAAATCACGTGGCAAGTGCTTTGCCTGCTCCATGTCATCTAAAAATTAAGCTTTTGAAATTAAACTCCTCACTGATGGGCGAAAGATAGGGAGAAGTAGGCCACCCGGCAAATAACTCAATTCCTCTTGCTTTTGGTTTTTGGCACTGCAATTGAAACTAGACGGGACTCATTTATTATACATTTTTGAGTCATTTCATTTATAAAAAATAACGACTTCATCATTTTATATACCGACTCCGACAATCCACCGAAAATGGACACCAGACTCATCCCACAGCCTTGGTAGTGACATCATTCTAGGGATGCAGAATTTCAGTAAGTGGGTCCAGTCACATGACAGTGCCATATATTTTGTCTGCACACAAGTGAACATTTGCTTTAATAATTTTAAAGAACAGTTCACAGTTATTCAAAAATTATTCAATCAAGCTGAGTAATTTATTATGTAGCAAAGAGTCAACCCGGCGCTTAAATGTAATGATTACTTTGAATGCTGGGAGTAATTGTAAAGAGCTCATGGAGCTGGGTATTAGGGCCACCTTTGCCCAGGGCCGGGACACAGGCATTTTGGTGCCCTAGGCGAGACAGCCAATGGCGCCCCCCCCCCTCCCGCTCTCAAAAAAATTACCCCCCCCCCCCCCCCCAAAATAAACCCCCCCCCCCTCCCCCCCCCCACACCAACACACACTAAAATCTCTCACCCCTGCCCAGGTCCTGTCACCTAATTTTTCTCTCATTCACATAGCTCGACTCCCGTCCATGCTCCTCAGCAGTCACTTGCACAATGAAAGTCAGGGCCCAGACAAATTTGCATTTTCAAAATCGCCTTCCCCTCCGTATTACAATTGTAATACCCCCTAAATAACAGTCACCTTATAATAAACCTATAACATGGAGCAAATCACAGACACATGATCATTGTGACTAAAAACACTCCTACAAAACCAAGAAAAAAAAAAAACAAAATAAAAAATTTCAAAAAAAGAAGAAAAAAAAACACGTAATAAAAACAAAAAACAAGAACTAAAAAAGAACCTCAATACCCCAAAGACCCCAAACAATTACTACTTAAGGCTCAATAATCCTGCCAGAGACCCAGAACCAAGACCGCGACCACCCACATGAGACTATCAGCTGTACACAAGGCTCTGATTACATATACCGACCGCCTAGCAGGGACCAGATAGTGGTAGATACCAACGTGGTATTAGGCTCATGCAGACAAATAAGTGGATTACACTGCAGTGTTACATTTAGTGACTCCCCGTGAGACGTCTTTTCTGATCATCCGTCCGTTCACAATTCCTTTTCTTCTCCAATCCGGTTTCACACCTTCCTGCCAATTGCTCCCCGCGCCGGCCCAGAACCTCCGTCCCACGGTCAAGGATATGGAACACAAATTCTAAAGATTTCCTCACCTTTGTCCAGTAACATCCTTAGATTCTATAAAATAAGTTCCCCTTAGTCAGAACATGTATAAAGCATATTCCGCGTCTCAGTCAGTAGACAGGAATATATATATGCCCCTCAGTCAGCCAGGTATAATAGATATTTGTCCCCTAAGACAGGAAGGAAAAAAAATAAAGGGCACTCAGGCATTAAAATCGCTAGTGCTCAGGCAAATATATAGCTAGGGTTTCAGGCAAGGCATATGGGGGGCTCAAGGCGGCAGGTCATATAGGGCCCCAGGCAGCGTATAGTAGGGGCCACAGGAGCGTAAGGGGCCACAGGTCAGGGCTTATGGGCCACCACATACAGGCAGGCGTATAGGGGCCACAAGACAGGCGTATGGTGGCCACAGGCAGGCGAAAGGGGCCACAGACAGTCAGGCGTATGGGGTCTTAGGCAAGGCGTATGTGACCTCAAGGCAGCGTATGGGGCCACAGGCAGGCGTACAGGGGCACAGCAGGCTGTACAGGTGCCACAGCTAGAGAGAATGGGGGCCACAGACAGGCGTATGATGGGTGCGCACAGGCAAGGTATTAAAGGGTGCCACATCAGGTATAGGGGGCCCAAACAGGCAGCGTATGGGGGGCCACAGGCAGAATATAGGGGGCCGGCAGGTCAGGCATTATACGGTCCGCAGGCAGGCATTATGGGGGCCGCAGGCAGGCATTAATGGGCCCGCCAACGGCAGGCCACTAAAGGGGCGCCTGCAGTCAGCCTTTTATGGGTTGTGGGGGGCCGTCAGTGCAAGGCACTATAGGGGGCCGCCGGCAGTCAATAATTGGGGCCGCAGGCAGGCACTATTGGGGGGCCGCAGGCAGCACAAAAGTTGATATGTGGGCGCAGGCAGGCATAATGGTGGGCCGCAGGCAGTGCACAATGGGGGCCGCATGCAGGCATTATGGGGGTGCCGCAGGCAGGCACTATAGGCCGCAGTGCAGTCAATATTGGGGGCCCAGGCAGGCCCTAAAGGGGGCCGCAGTGCAGGCATTATGGTGTGGGGGGCCGCTGGCAGGGCTTATGGGCCACAGGCCAGGCATTATGGGGCCCGCGATGCAGCGTATGGGGCCGACAGGCAGGCGTATGGGGCCACAGCAGGCGTATAGGGCCACAGACAGGCGTATGGGTGCCACAGGCAGGCGTATGGGGCCACAGGAATGCGTATGGGGCATTAGTCCGATATCGCAATGGGACCTCAGGCAGGCAGAAGGCGTATGGGGCTCACCAGGCAGGCGTACAGGTGCTCAGGGCAGCGTACAGGTGCTCAGGCATGGAGTATGGGAGCCACAGACAGGCGAATGGGGGCTCAGCAGGTATTATAGGGGCCACATGCAGTAATATAGGGGCCACAGGCAGGCGTATGGGCCACAGGCAGAATTAAGTAGGGGGGCCGCAGGCCAGGCCATTAATAGGTGGCCCTGCAGTCAGGCATAATGGGGGCCCGCAGGCAGGCATTATGGGCCCGCAGGGCAGGGCGACTAAGGGGGCCGCAGGCAGGCATAAGGGGGCCGCCAGGCAGGCACAATAGGGGGCTCGCAAGGCATTAGGCATTATTGTGGGCCGCGGGCAAGGCACAATGGTGGGCGCTGGCAGGCACTATAAGGGGGGTCCGCATGTCGATGGCAATAAGGGGGCCCGCAGGAGGCACTATAGGGGCCGCAGGCAGGCATTATGATGGGGTGTGCCGCAGGCAGGCACTATAGGCGGGCCGCATGGCAGGCATTATGGGTTTCGGGGGGGCCCGCAGCAGCACAATAGGTGGGCCGCAGGCAGGCTTAAGGGGGCCGCAGTCAGGCATTATGGGGGCCACAGTCAGGCAATATGGGGGCCGCAGGCAAAGGCACCAAATGTGGGGCCCGCAGGCAGGCATTATGGGGGCCCGCAGGCAGGACACTAAAGGGGGCCGCAGGCAGGGCATTCATGGGAAGGTTCGCAAGCAGGCATTATGGGGGCCACAGGGCTGGGATATAGGGGTCCACAGGAGGGATTATAGGGGCTAAACAGGCATGCTTAGATGGGGGGCCGCAGCAGAATATCGGGGGCCACAGGCAGGCACTTAAAAAAACAACAACAATAATACTTACCAAATCCCTGGCGCTTAGCGCTCCTCTTCTGTCCGTCTCTTCTGTACCTAACCCCCTCACTCCGCTGGCAGGCTCCTCGGGCACATGGCGCTGTTGACCGCTGTGCGCCCGCGGAGCAGAGAGGCAGACGCGTCGCGATGGACATCACTTCATCGCGACGCTGCCGCTGAAGGCGCACAGGGGCCGCGTCAGGTCCCTCAGCGCAGATGAGGACCCGCGGCCCGCAGTGTCGGACCCTGCGCTCACCGGAGTGATCCAGACGACCCCACCGTGAGCGGGCCCGACACTGTCCTGTGGGGCAGGGAGCGTTTTGCTCTCAGCTCCGCAGAAGACGCTTCACAGAGACCGCCGGCGCTCTTCAGGCCCACGGCATCGGCCTGGAGCCCGGCGAGGTCGGGGCCCTGAACGGGGCGCCCTTAGGGATAGGCTGAGTTAGGCGCGGCCTAGGCGGTACCTACCTTGGCCTAACCCGTCGTCCCTGCCCTCTGCCTGTGCCATTGCCCCTGTTGCCCAAGTGCTGACTGGTCTTGACTGATCATGTTATAACTCATGTGACTACACAGAACCAGAAGGGGCTTTTTCCTCAAACTCATTTAGCACTTTTAGAGGGGTGGAGGAGTCGTCCTTTCTGAATAGGTGATTTCTCGGGTAACTTTTGGAAGGAATTATCAAGCTAGTACAACTCCTCTTTAAAGTCATTGAACTCTTATTATTAGTATATGGCTCTTGACATAGAGTTGTCTTTTTACATAGCTATTCATTACAAAATAAATGTCCACATTTGTAAAATGAAAGTTCCGAATAATCTTACATTATTAGCTAAAATCATCTTGGATTAAACATTATGCTCAAAGTAAACAATTGTAATATAATTGTATCAAAGGCTTTTTCCTCTTCCTCCATTGACTCTGATAAGTGATCTGGATTATAGAGCAGATATAACTAATTAAACTTGGTTTAATGTTTCAAAATGCATCCTAATGTAAGGACATGAGAAATAAATGACATTACTTTTCTTCAAACGTTGGACTTTTGAACCCTCAAGTGTACTAAAAGTAATGAATCACAAGTTATTTCCTGTGGAGTGCAATGACACTTAGATTACAAATTCCTATTAGTATCAGCATGCTATATGATGTCATTGGACCTGTAGTGTCAAGAGTCCTATAAAATGACAAGATTTTGCAAATAAAGAAAAAAAAACTGCTTGTAAGGCCTCATGTACAAGGCAGAGTCATGTTCAAACTGAGGCCTTTTGGGTCTATACCTCCCTACCTCCCAAGTGTCCTGACTGGACCTCACTGTGGGGCAGGACTTGTGTTTCACACATAATGGGGGGATTCTGGGAGATTTTGTTTGCATTTTGAGGGCTTATGCATGGGGATTCAAGTGGTGGCAAGTCAGCCACAGGCACTCCATGTGCTGCCATATTGCATACCTATATGGTATGTGGGAAGGGGAACCTCAGGAGACACATTCCATGCCATGGTTTTTTACAGCAGCTGATCTTTAAGTTAGGGGTCCAAATTGAGTTTTCAGTAAGGTAAGCCAGCAGTTTGACAATGGTAACCTTATATGGCGATTACATTGACTATGTCAGGGGGCGATATCGATTTGGGAAAATTTTCAAGACATATCCGATGTTGATAATAGATTTTTGCCCATGACCATTTTTTGTCTAAGGGAGAGGAACAACACCTTTTATTTCACCCAAACAGGGCGGAGAAGCGGGAATTAACATCCACAAACAGTAAAATGGATACGTGCTACATCTTAGGCAACACACTTAGGTTAAAAAGCTACAAAAAAAAAATTTAAAACACCATTCACTACCCGTCTGCACCACAGCCCCGACCCCTAAACCCGCATGACCCCAAATTAAAAAATGCCGAAGGCAGTTGATTTGAACCTCATTTTTCTTGAATGGACTTGACTATCCTGTCCTGGAACGCAGCATGACTCTTTAAAAACCCATCTGACCCCCATTTAAAAATGCCCGGGAAAAAAGGGGTTTCAAATTTCCCCCTTTTTGTTTAATGGGCATTGCTTGCCTTCCTGGGCCCCAACATGTGCCCCAAAATGCATGCCCCCTTTAAAAAAGTGCCAGAAAAAGGAGTCTTTGAAACCCCCATTTTAGTTGAACTGGACATTTTTTTATACCTTTTGTCCACAGTATGACCATTAAAAACCTGTTGACCCCCCAGATTAAAAAGGCTGGGGAAAAAGGGGTTTTGAACCCCCATTTTTGGGAAAATGACATAGACTTCCCCGTCCCCGGGCCCCAGCAGAGCCCCAACCTACATGACCCCCCGATTAAAAAGTTCCGGAAAAAAAAAGTCTTTAACCCCCCATTTTAATTTCACTGACATTCACTTAAAACCCGCCTGGGCCACAGATGAGCCCCAAAAATTCTGCCCCCAGATTAAAAAAATGCCGGAAAAAAGGGTCTTTTTTAACCCCCATTTTTGTTGAACTGGACATTGACTATACCCGGTGTAACCAGTTTTGCCTTTAAACCCCTTTTGACCCCCAAAATTAAAAAGTGCCCGGGGGAAAAAATCTTTGAACCACCATTTTAGTTGAAATGGACTGACTATATCTGTCCCGGGCACAGCATGAGCCCCCAAAAAACCCGCATGACCCCCGATTTAAAAAAGGGCCGGAAAAAGGGTCTTTGAACCACCATTTTTGTTGAAAATGGACATTTATTACCTTTTCCCGTACCCCCAGCATGGGGCCCTAAAAAAACCTTTGACCCCAGATACAAAGTCGCACTATGCTATTTTGTACGTGACTGTCATTTAGTATATTTTTTGGTAACTGACATTTTTTTACGAATTTTTTTTAGGAAGTTTTTTTATAGTTTTACATTATTTCATTTTGCTTTTTTTTCAAGTGTGATAAATACAACTACACCCTCCCCCCAGTTTTTTAAAGGGTATTTTTTTTTAAAAAAATGTAGATGTGTTAATTCGTCCGCAACCCCATAAAGTAATCAAAAAGTCCTAACATCCCCAAAACAATTCTTATGGGAAATTTGCCCCTCCTGGCTTCTGAGATGATTCGCCCCAATCAATTCAAAGGATTCATTTTTCCTCCCAAAACCTTTTTTCAGTGTTAGGG
>JAODAL010076503.1:0-13604 GCA_025379985.1 Phyllomedusa bahiana | reverse complement strand
TTTGGGAGGGGTTTTTTGAAGCTCTCTTTTTAATTTCCATCCGACTTCACGTCAAAAAACTTCAAAAATTTGACATTACACTTCTTTTTCAGTGCCCAAAAGTTTCCCCAAAGAAGTTGAAAAAACCTTTTTTACATAAATCAATAAAATTTTAATTTGGGGCATTTTTGAGGCTTTTTTGACAATGTTTTAGGTGAGGAAACGCTCCGAAAACAGCATCAAATCACCGGTGAATTTGCTCTAAGACCAAAAAATCCACCCAAGGGTATGTTTCATATGGCCAGGAGCACGCACAGGTAATTCCACATAACCTTTGTTATTTGCTTTTTTGAAAGTACACATTTGCAAGCGCATATTTTCAATATGGGGCCCCTTTTCTGCTTCCCCACAACTTCTATTTCTTGGAACATTAGCGCCTGAAAGAAGTGACAAGACACATCTTTTTCCGGGTGTACATTACACATCGAGAAATACGATCGTAAAAGCATCATCATCTGAATGACGATGATGATCTTATACAGAACTGAATGTTAAATGGTTTTCCTTTGCGGGCGTACTTATGTTTTTTCGTCCGAAGACCCCTGCAAATACGTCGTGTGAACATACCCTAAGAGTCTATGGGTCCTTTTCGCAACTCTGATTTCATAAAAGGAAATACTGGAATATTTCCCTTTTTGTTGGGGAATTAATAGTAAATTGCTTTAATCTTTTGTATTTCCAGGCAGGGGTTTGCTATTATTGTAGACTTCTAATATTTTGGGCGCTGTGATATTGTGTGCTTCTATGTTGGAGATTACTGTTGCTTTAGATTATCACTGTTAATATTACATATCTTGATGTTACTATGTGTTGTGATTAACATATATGTGCTTTATTGTTAGATGATAATGTAAATGTTATATAATCCTTTGAGGCCGGTTGTTATGTTCCCAAAATATTCTAGCATTTTTCAAAGCCAATTAAAGGATTAGGGGCCAAAGAAAAACTGCTAGGTTGAGATGGCGAATTGATTTTAACGAAGGGAATTGTTACAAAATTTTAGGAAAACTTGGTTTGAAAGAAGTCGAAGTTTGGGGTCCTTTTCGTGAACGAAGTGTCTTTTGATTATCAAATGGCTGCGACACATGGCTTACTGGGGAAAGCACTCTGGGGGAAAAGGGGAAAACCTACATGACAGTCGAGATGAAACCAATCAGAGACCGGGATTCTGTGACGTCACCCACTATAAAATTTCGGGGCGGGCGGGAGCTCAACGCTCTCCGTACTGATTAGGGAAGGTGTCCACGGCTGCTTATGATATCTCTTACTAAAAACTCATTTTTAACAGCGTTTTTTGGGGGTTCACAGTTTGGTCTCAGAGACTGCTTCTCTTAACTTCAATTCGTTTTGGGGGGTATGGAACTGAAGCCCGTGTGGTCCAATCACAGCATATACTTTTAAGTTCTCTCAAGCACATTAATATCCAGGTTTTAATCTAACCGTTCCTTTTTTTTTATTAAAGAAAAAAGGTTTTTAAATCCAATACCACTTCTTTTTGGTTGCTCAATTCTTTTGCGCAATTTAATCCGGGTTTAAATTAAAGCTTTTTTCTGCTGTTGTGGTACTAAAAGAAACCGTCTTTTTCACCGCCAAAAAAGACATTTTTTCCTGTACAAAATTCAAAACCCAAAAGGTAAATTACAAGTTTTTCTCTTTTTTGTGTACCGTAAAATACACCCTTTGTAACACCTACAAAGTGGTATTTTTTGGTTGCTAAATTCTTTTGCGAAATTTTAATCCGGGGTTTAAATTTAAAGTGATTTTCGTGTGTGGTCACTAAAAGAAACTGTCTTTTTCCCACCAAAAAAGACATTTTTCCTAAAGCAAATTCATAACCGGGTTAATTACAAGTTTTTTTTTGTTGTTTTCAGTAAAATACATCCATTGTAACACGTACAAAGCTGGATTTTTTGGTTGCTTAATTTTTTGGAAATTTACACCAGGGTAAATTAGCGTTTTTTGCTGTTGTGGTCACTAAAACAAACTAAAATTTTTGGTTGCTCATTTCTTTGGTGCAATTTAGATCCAGGGGTTAATTAAGCACCGTTGATGAGGACAGCAGTGATAATGAAACACAAATAGATTATGATGTAGCCGACCGCACTTGGGAGTCGGGTAAGGAAAGGGGCTTCATCATGTCGGGAAAGAGTCATCACTTGCGGCGGGCGGGGCGCCCGAAGGGGGTTGTTGGCCGTGAGTCAGAAAAATTTTTTTTTGAAAATTTTTCAATTTTTAGGGCATTATTCCAAAAATACGGTAAAGTGATAGGGATATACAATTTAAATATTGATTCCCCCCAATTCTGCCCTTTTTTTCAGAGATATCCCCTATGGGGCCCCTAGTGATTATTTGGCTCAACCAAAAAACCCCCCGAAAAGGAGGAGCACCAGGGGGCTCTGGGGCTCATTTTCATTACATTTTTTTTTGGGGCCATTTCTTTTTGGGGAACCCTAAAGTTGCAAAAATTTTAATAAACTCCCCCTAAAAATCCCCCAAAAATTGGAAACTACACCCCTTGGGGGAATATATCCAGGGGTGTAGTGACATTCCACCCCACGGGGTGTGCACAAAATTTTTTAGTGTTGGGCTTGAAAATGGGAAAAAAAAATATTTTTCCAATAATCTAAAATTTTAGCAAAAATTTTAATTTTTACAAGGCATCCGGTAAAAAAGCACCCAAACCTTTTTTCGCAGTTTTCTTCCAATTTTAGCAATACCCTACAAATTTGGTTTTAAAAATGCTGTTTTTTGGGCATGGGAGGGGTAAAAGGGAGGGAAAAGCATTTGGCTTTTGGAACGCAGATTTTGGTGGGGGCCATGTCCCCTTTTTAAAAAAACCCCCCCAAAGTAACAAAACCCGGGGTAAAACCCCTTCCAGAAGTCACCCCTTTTGGGGATTCAGCACACGTCAAAAGATCTCATCTAGGGTTTAATTGTACTTTTTTGGTGGGCACGGGTTTTTTCCAAAATTTTTTTTTTTTTTGCTTTGGGGCAAATGAAAAGGGGGGGGAAAACCCGCAATTCCCCCATTTTTTTTGGGATTCAATTTTAAGCATTCGCCGTCCCGTATAAGTGACAGGAAATCTTTACAGGGGGGGAGGGTAAAAATGCAAAAATAAAAGATTTTATATATTTTTTTTAGAATTTTTTTAATTATTTTTACAACAATGAAAAGGCCCCAAAAAAAATTTTTGCATTTTTTAATGTTGTCTTGTTCTGTTTACCCAAATAACGTTTTTTCAGTTTTCCCTGAATAGGGATTTTGATCTTTGGGATTGTTTTTTTGGAATTTGAGTTAAACGTTTTTTTTAGTACCATTAAGGGGGCAAATGCCCTTAAATCCCTTTTTTTTAAGGGTTTTTTTTGAGGCCTTTTGAAAAAAATAAAACCCCTTTTCCTGGTAGTGTTTTTTTTTTTTTAATTTTTTTACAAAGGGGTTTCACCGTGCAGAAATTAACTGACATATAGACAATTACTCGGGCGGGCCCAAAAACTTTTAAAGCGTTTCTCAATTTATATATTTTTTTTTTTGTTTTACTGTTTTTAAAACAATAAAAACACTTTCTGTCAAAAAAGGAAAAAAACTTTTTTTTGCATCGCCGTAGTCTAGAGCCATAACTTTTTTATTTTTTCTGTGTACAACTGTGGGGCTTTTTTTTTTGCAGCTTTGAATGCGGGTTTTTATTGGTACCCTTTTTTTGGGGGAAAAACCCTTTTTGTTAGTTTTAAAATTTCCCGTTTTTAAAAGGCCCGGGTGAAAAAAATTTACGAAAACCCCCGGGGTAGTTTTTTTTTTATTTTATTTTTAACTTCGTTTCACCTTCCCAGACCCAATACCAGTTAGTTTTACCCCCTGGGGGTCGTACGATTAGGGGCGATACCCCTTTTAAATTGGGTTTTTTTAAAAAATTTTGAAGCATTTTTTTAAAAAAAAAAAAGTTTTTTTTTTGGGTGTTTAAATAAAAATTTAAATGAAATCGCTTCTTCTGAGAGCCATAATTTTTTTATTTTTTCCCGTACACAGACTGTTTAAAGGCCTTTTTTTTCGGATAACTGAATTTTTAAAATTGGAAAACAATTTTTGCTTTATATATTTTTGATGGGCTTTTTTTTCCCTTTTTTTATTTCTGCAGGATGTACAAAAATGGGAAAATTTTGGCACGGTTTTTTTTTTAATTTTTGTTTTTTAAATTATTTCTTGGGGGGGGGGGGGGGGGGGGGGGGGGGGGGGGCTTTTTCACCCGAAGGGGTTTAATTAACAGGCCCGATTTATGGGGTTGGGTCTTTCCCAAAGCGAGAACCAAATATGGGTACTTTTTTTTTTTTGATCTTTTTGGGGGGAAATTGGGCGTTTGAAAAGGGGGAAAAGGGGGGTGAAAACGTTTTTTTTATATATTATTTTTTTTGGGTTTTTATTTTTTTTTATTTTTTTTTTTTTCCCTTTTTAAACTTTAAATTTTATTTTTCCTCCAGTGGGGATTTGTAACAGCAAATCCCCCCCTTGGGTAGCAATCCGTTGGGAATTGGGCTTTTTGAAAAGGAGACCTTTTCAAAAGCTTTAAACTGCGTGTACGGGTTCCCCAAATTGGCAAACTACTTGAACACCAGCCCCCAATGCTTTGGGGGGCCCCAAGGTGACGCCCACCATAAATCCCCGGGGATGCTTTCGGGAAAGAAACCGGGGGGTCCGGAAGAGACCCCTAGCACATTTTCGCCGCTCGCTGCCCCGGGATCGGAGGCAGCAGGAGCTCACTTCCCTGCTCCTGGTTTAAATTATCCCCCAGCCATGACGGCCCCGGGTAATGAAGCGTTAATAAACCCGGGGCCGGAGCCCCATTTCCCACCCGGGGGGATGTGGGCATGAAGCCAGGGGAAATTTTACCGCGGGGTCCATGTCGCAATGGGTGCGCGGCTTGCCCGCAAGGGGCCCGCGTACGCCAGGCCGTATGCATACTTCCCCCCCAATTTGGGGAAGTCATTTCCCCGCTAGGGCGTATGCATACGCCATTGTCGGGAAGGGTTAAAAATGGCACAACTTTCTACAGCACCCCTGCAGGCTTTTTTCACCTGGAAATAGCGGGTTTTTTTTTTTTAAAAAGCAAATTCGTCTAAAGAAAATTTTCAAACCAAAAACAAATTTTGTGGGAAAAATTCGGTAAATTTGACCGAACCCAAATTTTTTTAAAGAAATTCGCCCCTTTCCCCTATTCTGGCCCCCTTTTAAAAAAACAAAATTATTTCAAGTTTCCCTCAGTCTTTTTTTTTCATCCTTTAAATTTGACTTCTAAAAAATTCCCACGTGTACCTAACCTTAATGAATATGCCTGTTCTTTTGATTTATGGCGGGACACATACATAGCTGCTTTTTTTTAATGTCACATAGGTAATCTGTTGTTTTGTTTATTTCCCATGTACTTTTCATTGATTATTCTGTAAACTATGGCTCTCGGGGGATACTGACATTTTGCTTACACTTTCCAAGAACAATCACGAGAACTATTTGATAATTCCAGGAACTGATGTCCTTCATCGAAAGCTATTTCAGACAAATAATTAGAATCTCAGCATTAAATATGGAAAGTGGATAACGTGGATCCAGCCTGATCATAACTCATGCAGTATTTACTTAATGAAATGAAAAATTATATATCATTCACATGCCATCTACATTTTAATTTGTTCAATTTAGCTTTATCTTACCAGATATTATATATATTATCTATGTATCTACACAGTCCAGTCACAATATTATGACCACTTCTTATACTTTCGAAGTTGACAAGCAGCTCATAAAGGAAGTCACGTGTGGTGAGCCTGCTTGGTGGGTATATAAGGTGGGTGGGTATATAAGGTGTGCAAAAGGTTGTCTGCACACATATTTTCTCATGACACATTGCTGTCATGAGAAAAAGGGGCAATTTATCAGACATGCAAAGTGAAATGATTATTGGCTTTCGGGCCAGGTTGTTAGTATTTCTAAAACTGCAGAGTTTGTGAACTGTTCGCATATTGCTGTGGTAAAAGTGTATCAAGATTGCTATTGATGTGAGAGGTGAACGTTGATTAAGAAGGTGGTTGCAAATGCTACTGTAGAGCAGCTCATCACCAAAATTAACCAGCTGGCTACAAGACATGTCTAAAACAACAGTTCAGCAAACTTTACTGCGTATGGGGCTCCAAAGTAGTTGTATGATCACTGCAGCTCTGCTAACATAGTTGCATCATCAGAAAAGGCTATATAGGGACTTAGGGCCACATGTATGAAAACTGTCTAGGTGTAAAATTCACTTTGTTGCCCATATCAACCAATCAGAGTGCCCCTTTCATTTTCCAGAGCACTATATGAAATGTAAGGGTGCTCTGATTGGTTGCTATGCGCAATAAAGTGAATTTTACACCTTTAAATTCGATTCGGTGACTTCGCCGAATTTTCCGACAAAATTCGTTTCGGTCCGAATTACTTCGGGATGAATCGCGATAAAAAAACAGCTATTTCCAGGCTGCACAGAGCCTGTAGGGTGCTATAGAACTTTGTGCCAGGCTTAAATATGCAGAGGGAGCTTGGTTTGAACGAATGTAAAAGAAACGTAGATGGACCCAGCGGTAACGATGATAAAATGCTTGCTTTATTTCATATACAGATGCAGCATAGAGGGGGTGCAGGGGGGACCCAGAAACCAACGCGTTTCGGGCTTAGGTATAGCCCTTGTTCACGGTCACACACATTTGACACCAGTAGTGATTTAAATAGGTAAGAAAAAGGAAAGGGGGCGTTGCTTAAGCGTAAACGTCATTTCCTTGCATATATAAACATATTGCAAGGCGTCAAAGGAGCATCTACAAGCAAATACATACCAAGGTAACCATTATTATCTATATACATATAGTGTACCTGTATGGGGAAGGGACTCATACCTTAATAATTATAAGCCAGATCGTTCCTGTAATTAAGCCCACGAGGGGCTCTAGTATCTAGTTCATAGATCCAATACGCCTCGCGCACGAGTATTTGGCAACAATGATACAACAGTTAAAGATAAAGAAGAATTTGCCTCACTACTTGCCAATTTAGAAAAGACACTAACACAAGAACTTAAACTCTGGTGGGACCGTAATTCATTAAAAGTTTATATGGAAAAGGGAATTATACCTCGGGGACTGCGTCTTAAAAAACTGCCATCCTTTGTCTATACTGAGGAATTTTTGACTCTATGGAATCAAGCCCTAACGGATTGTTCAATGAAATTGATACAATTAATCATAGATTTTGAAACAAGAAAACTGGAAGAAGTACAAAATAAAATAGATGATATTCAAATTAAGCTACAAGAATTCAGAGAAAATGACAACTTTAAACAACATCAAGAGAAAATAAAAAAGAATATAGAAAAGCTAGAAAAAATTATCATGGAAACGAAAAAAACAAAATACCAAAGAGACTTTGATGATTACAAGAAGGATCAAGTCTACAGCTGGGGATATGATAGGAAACCCAGATCGATTTTAAGATGCCCACATAAATATAGAAAAGAAAGAAGGGAAGTGAGTTTTTCTGATATTGAACATACATCGATAGGAACCTCAGATTCGGATTGTTCGGCAGCAGAAGGGTTAACCACAAGAAGTAAAATCACTAATCCGATACACAATACACATGAACCGAATAAAGGTAAAGGTTCCAAATCAAAAAACGACATGGAAGACGAGGAGGAAGAAAGCACCGTGGGGAAAAAACAAAAGGGAGCCACGAGGAAAAAAACATAATTGTTGAAAATGATCTTGAAGTGGAAGAACAACAATTAAATAATGTGATAGTACTCACCCCTACTATCCTCACGAGTCATCAACTTGAAGTGTTGGGAAAGGGTTTGAATTTTTCACCCACAAGTCACTTCTCAGTATTCCACACCTTAATGTATATTAACAAATTTGTTAGACTTTTAACGGTGAAACGATACTTCAAAGAAAAAAATACACAAGATGAAGAACTCCCAGAAAAACTCGAGTTGGAGAAAGGAACTGATATTAATGAATATGAAAATCTGTTATTTAATGAACAACTTTCTCTCCTTACTTTACAGGGTTTACAGGAACCAGAAATGTATGATAATAAATATGCGCGTGTCCACCTAGACCGCAAGAACCCCCATTTTTACCCCCTTAAAGCAAGGGTGGAAGCTATGGATAGCTTTCAAACCACCATGGAAAGAGACTTAAAGTCTCTTATGGAACAAAAAAATATCAAAACAAAATCTAATATGTCTAAAAAAGAATTTAAAGCTCTTAATGAGTTAAAACAGAACAAAAACCTTATCATAAAAAAAGCGGACAAGGGGGGATCAACGGTCGTGATGGACACAGCGCTATATCAAAAATCTATAATGCAAATTCTGCAAGATGATACAACCTATAGTAAACTCACCAAAAATCCCACTAATGAAAATCAATCCAAATAAACTAAAATATAGCAGGAAGGAGTATCACAAGGAGCCATAAATATAAAAGACAAAAAATATCTTGAGGAAAGCAATCCTAGAACACCAGTGTTCTATGGTGTCCCTAAGACACACAAGGGAACTTTTCCCCTTAAATTACGTCCCATAGTGTCCAGTTGCGGGAGCATAGGTGAAAAACTCAATAAATGGATCGATAGATATTTACACTCTCTGGTTTCCAGATCACCGGGTAATTTACATGACTGCACCTCTGTCCTAAAAAATTTTCATGATTTTAAGTGGCTCCCAGGATTTCACTGGTTAAGCCTTGACGTCACTAATCTCTATTCCAGCATACCACAACCTTTAATCAGAACAGCTGTTCAACATCATTTACGGAAACAAAATATTTACCCAGAAGGGCTCCAAATTTTTATTTTGGAAAGTATTGATTTTTTAGTATCCAGTAATTATTTTGTATTTGATGGAACGTACTATTTGCAGCTACTTGGAGTGCCCATGGGGGCTACGGCATCGCCAGCATTGGCTAACTTGTTTATGTCATGGTGGGAATCACAATATATATACCATGTCAATAATCCATTCTCCCACTGTCTGGTCTGGTATGGGCGTTACATAGACGACCTCTTGCTGGTCTGGGGTCGTGATGTGGCGTCCATACCAGATTTCATACAGTATGTCAATAATAATGACGTTAATCTGCATTTTACCCATACTGTTGAAACTACCAACATTGCATTTCTTGATGTATTACTCATGGGAGATGTACAAAATAACATGGTTACTACCACCCTATACAGAAAATCCACCAGTGGGAACACTATTTTACGAGCCAATAGCTGCCACCCCAGCCACACTGTAAACTCCATCCCTGTTGGGGAATATCATCGTGCACGGAGAGCATGTACAAAGGAAGCTGACTTCCAAAAACAAGTAAATATTATAGATCACAGACTCAAAATAAGAGGGTATACTAATAGACAAATGAATCTAGCAAAGAAAAAAATACAAGGAAAAACGCAAGATATACTACTAACCCCAAAAAAATCTTCTACAAAATGCAATTATGGAACAGTCTGCTCCATTACCTATAGTGAAGAATTTAATTTGATTAAAAAGATCTTCAACAAAAACATTAATATCCTAAGACAGGACAAAATTCTTGCTAATATATTGGATGAAGGGGTGCATTTAGTAGCCAAACTAAATAAAACTATAGCCACGGATATATCCCCCAGTGCTTTTTCAAGCAACCATGCACAAAATCACTGGCTTTCCTCTAAGGGCTTTTTTCCTTGTAACAAAAAAAGGTGCAACATATGCCAATATACTATTAAACAGGATAAATTTAAATCTAATAAAGATGCTAATAGATATTACAGTATAAAAAAATTCATCAATTGTGATACTAATCATCTTATTTACGCTATTCTTTGCATATCCTGTGATAAAATATACATAGGCAGTAGCATTCGCAGGCTTAAAACACGCATCTCAGAACATTTATACAATATTAAAAAGGGCCAAATGTCTCATTCTGGGGCAGCAAGGCATTTCATAGAAACGCATGCAGGATCAATAGAAAGTTTACGCTGCTGCGGCTTAGAGAAGGTTGATAGCCCCAAGAATGGAGGAGACTGGATACGCCTCGTGCGCATGCACGAGGCGTATTGGATCTATGAACTAGATACTAGAGCCCCTCGTGGGCTTAATTACAGGAACGATCTGGCTTATATTTATTAAGGTATGAGTCCCTTCCCCATACAGGTACACTATATGTATATAGATAATAATGGTTACCTTGGTATGTATTTGCTTGTAGATGCTCCTTTGACGCCTTGCAATATGTTTATATATGCAAGGAAATGACGTTTACGCTTAAGCAACGCCCCCTTTCCTTTTTCTTACCTATTTAAATCACTACTGGTGTCAAATGTGTGTGACCGTGAACAAGGGCTATACCTAAGCCCGAAACGCGTTGGTTTCTGGGTCCCCCCTGCACCCCCTCTATGCTGCATCTGTATATGAAATAAAGCAAGCATTTTATCATCGTTACCGCTGGGTCCATCTACGTTTCTTTTACATTCGTTTGCATCGCGGCTTCTGAACTGAAGGCCAGGACACCGTGCGAAGATGAAGCATGCTATACAGCTGGTTTAATGAAGGTTTCTTTGCACAACTTTCGGTGAGCGACTGCTTATTTTTACCGTGTGGTTTTTTACATATACTTGTATTGTTCAGGAGCTTGGTTTGGGTCTTCATACAATGTTGTGTTTTAGTATGACACGCAGATGACTGCCGCCGCTCTTAGAATCGCTTCACTATAAAATTCCCTGGGCACTTAAGAGGGCAAAACTGACCAAAAAACTCAAGCGGGAATGTAGCCTGATAAAGTCATGCCAGCGAAAGCTGGAAAAAAAACAAGCTGAGAGCTCAGGTGGCAACATCAGTGACAGAGTGTGGAGGTGACGGCGGCAGCCACAGCAGCATGAGGTCAGAGAGTGGCACAATGACATTCTGGAGGTGGCAAAACAGGAGGAAGCCACAGAATGGCACAATGACACAGTGTGTAGGTCACGGCAGCAGCAGCATGAGGTCAGAGTGGCACAATGACATTCTGGAGGTGGCAAAAACTGGAGTAGGCCACAGAGTGGCACAATGACACAGTGTGGAGGTCATGGCAGCAGCCAAAGCAGCTGCATGAGGTCAGAGAGTGGCACAATGAAAATTCTGGAGGTGGAAAAAAACAGGAGTAGGCCACAGATTGGCACAATGAAAACAGAGTGGAGGTACGGCAGGAGCAACAGCATGAAGTCAGAGACTGGCACAATCACAGTGTGTGGAGGGCACGGCAACAGCCACAGCAGCAGCATGAGGTCAGACAGTGGCACATGACATTCTGGAGGTGGCAAAAACAGGAGTAGGCCACAGAGTGGCACAATGACACAGTGTGGGGGTGACGGCGGGAGCAACAGCATGAGGTCAGAGAGTGGCACAATGACAGGGTGTGGAGGGCAACGGCAACAGCCACAGCAGCAGAAATGAGGTCAGAGAGTGGCACAATGACAAATTCTGGAGTGGCAAAAACAGAGTAGGCCACAGAGTGGCACAATTGACACAGTGTGGAGGTCACGGCAGCAGCAGAAAGAGGTCAGAAAGTGGCACAATGACATTCTGGAGGTGGCAAAAAACTGGAGTAGGCCATAGAGTGGCACAATGACACAGTGTGGAGGTCACGGCAGCAGCAGCAGAGGTCAAACAGGGGCACAATGACATTCTGGAGGTGGCAAAAACTGGAGTAGGCCACAGAGTGGCACAATGACACAGTGTGGAGCTCACGGTATCAGCAGCATGAGGTCAGGCAGTGGCACAATGACATACTGGAGGTGGCAAAAACAGGAGTAGGATACAGAGTGGCACAATGGCAGAGAGTGGAGGTGACGGCGGCAGGAGCAACAGCATGAGATCAGAGAGTGGCACAATGACACAGTGTGGAGGTGACCACAGCAGCACCAACATCAGCTGCAGCAGTATGATGTCAGAGAGTGGCACAATGACACAGTGTGGATGTCACGGCACCAGCAACAGCAGCAGCAGCATGAGGTCATAGAGTGGCACAATGACAGAGTGTGGAGGTGGGTGGCAATACCAGTCCCTGGTAAAGACGGTGGTAGGCTGAGGGAGTATCTATCAGCAGATGTGTGGCATCAGGAGGGTGTCGGCATCAGAATAGTGGTTGAGGCAGGTAGTTTGAACCCAGACTCATTTCTCACAGTTTGGGTGAGGCGTCATGGCTGGATGTAGTCTGACGCCTAAGGCATTGGTTTGTGGAAATCCTGGCCGATCCACGCCTGATTCATCTTGACAAAGGTCAGTCGTTCCACATTTCCCGTGGACAAGCGGTTTCTCCTTGGGGTACACGATGGCCCCTGCCGCACTGAACACCAGCTCTGATGCCACACTACTGGCCGGGCAGGACAGCTTCTCCACTGCAAACTTGGCAAGTTGCAGCCACACATCCAGTTTGGCTGCCCAGTAGTCCAGCGGATCCTCTAACTGGGGTGGCAGAGTGCTGTCCAAGTAGGCCACCACCTGTTGTGTTCAGGGTCTGCTCCAGGTCCTGCTGCTGCTGCTGCAGCAGCTGCTGGTGACTGCCCTCCTCACTAGGCGGGTGAAGGAAACTGCTCATCAGTGACTCCAGACTTAGGTTGCTGCTGATGGAGCTGGTACTGCTCCTAACCCCCACCTTCCCCCAGCAGCCGCGGCAGTAGTACGTGAGCGCTGAAGAACCCCCCGGTCAGACCTGTCAGAGGAGGGACCATGCCGCACATAGGCAGCGGCCAACTGACTACGGAGGATTTCCCTATAGTATTTGAGTTTGTCCTCCCTCTCAATAGCTGGGAAAAAGGCTCCCATTTTGACCGGTAGCGAGGGTCCAATAGGGTGGAGAGCCAAAAGTCATCCCTCTGCCGGATGCTGACTATTCGGCTGTCACTAGCCAGGCAAATCAGCATGCTGCGGGCCATCTGCCAAGTGACTCCGAGGGCTCCCTGCCTCCATCTCCACTGTATACTGCCACGGTGCTTGTGGGTCATCTGCTCGTCTTCCTCATCTCCATCTTCCTCCTCCAGCTGCTCCTGCTCCTCCTCTCTTGTCACCTGGGTAGAAAATCCACTCATTTCACCATACAATGCTTCTGCTCCAATGTCCTCCTCCTCCTCCTCCTCCATTTCAGTCCACCCCGGACTCATGTGGCCGCGAGGAGTAGTCACCACGTCTCCAGTCCACTGCCCAGACAGATTTTTCAGCATCTGTTCCAGGACATGAAGCAGTGGAATGACGTTATTCATCCCGTAGTCCCTGGCGACTGACAAATAAACGTTGCCCTCCTCGAATGGCCTCAACAAATGGCAGGTGTCACGCATGAGCTGCCACTGGCTGACATCAAAGTTACACAGTGGAGTACTCCTGTCCGCCTGGATCATCAGAAATTCGTTAATGGCCTTTCTCTGTTCATACAGTCGGTCCAACATGTGCAGGCTGGAATTCCAACGGGTGGAAACATCGCATATCAGGGGTGTTTGGGGGAGGCCAAACTGCCCTCCCCCA
>JAODAL010076502.1:0-13604 GCA_025379985.1 Phyllomedusa bahiana | reverse complement strand
TTTCCCAACCAGCGGTCACAGGGACCAACCATCGGGAAACTGATATTTTTAATGCTGGCAACTTTAGGGAAAAGGAGATTTTCTTATTGTAAAAACACACAGAATTCTGGTGCAATTGGTCAAAATATTGTATACAGCTTTTACACTTTTTTTAATGTTTTAGACAGTTTTGAGGCCTTCGTCCTTTCGCAAAAAAGAGCGTGGCCCGGGTAAATGGGTGTGGTTCACAATAGAGGGCATGGGCTTGTTTGTAATACTATGTAAATGTGGCTATTAAGACTTTAGTCAAAGTTTAAAACGTTTAAATATTACACAGTTTAATCTGTCTCATTGTGTTTCTTTGCTGGGGATATTTTTTAGAGCCCTTAAACGGTCCCTTACTTAATGGACACCAAGTTTTCAAAGAAATTTTCAATTTGAAAAATTAGAAATTTTGATCCCCGTGTCTAAATCTTTGACATACTCTTTGGGTTTGGACCAAGGTTTTTGGGTTGATTCTAAACAGTATTCCCCCTAATCTTCCGTGTGAGTGGTAACTGTCAGTAGCTCAGTCAGAGACCTGGATCTCTTCTACTTAAAAGAGTATTTCTATGTCAAAATTTTTTTGAGATATTCAAAGCTTTAAGCCATGTTTTTTGATTGTGCAGGTCCCCCCTCTCTCAGAGAAAGCTTTGGGGGGTATTTAGAATTCCATAGAAGTGAACTGAGAGACCGTGCTGTATGGCCACCTTTAAATTTGTTTTGGGGTTTGCAGAGGAAAGATGGGTTAAGAGGCCCCATTGGTTTTGGGGTCCCAGAGGTAGATTCCCATAAATGGAGGGGTGGGGAAAATAATCATTTAGGAAAGGAAAAAAATTTTTCCCCTGCTATGTTTTGGTTAGGCAATAAGGGAATTGGCACCCAGAAGTGGTTCTTATTCCAAGCAAATTGGACAGAAAAAGGTAAAATTTTTTAAAGAAAACAAAAGGCCCAGCTGATGGCACATAATAAGTAGGGAAACAACCATTCGGACATAGGAGAAATGTTTTCACATTTTTAATGAGGTATTGGGCCCAAAAAATGTTTTGAAGGAAATTGGTGCCTTTGGGTGTTTTGGGAAGGGTGGGGGGGGGTACTAGACCCTAAAAGGATTTCTCATCGCTTTTTTACACAGCCTATCTTCACAGCAAACTTCGGGTTTCCCCCACTGTCATTATAGCTCTGCGACCCAGCGAGTTGTTGGGGACTTGGGGATGGGGGTTTTTACGCAGTTAAAAGGTACAAAGCTTAAAAGGGGTTAAATTTTGTCGTAAGAAAGATAAAACAAGCTTTTGTGGAAATTTTTTGTTAATTATCTTTATTTAACTTGCTTTTCATGTTTAAAGCTAATCCCAGGGTGAGAAAACCCCCTTTAACTTTTCATGCCTTTGGGACATAAAAATAGAAAGGTCTATCCAAACCAAATAATATAAGGGTGTGGAAAAGCCATCTGGTTTTTTTGTTGAAAATTTACTAATAATTCATTTAAAATGTTAAACGGGGTTTCCCAGGACGTGGTTCCTTTCCTTTTTAAACCAGAGTAGAATTAAACAAATCCGCGGGTTTATGAACGGCTGAAGGGGTTTAGGGGTGGGGGATGAGCAGAGAGTGAGGAATAGGGAGCGTAGGGGTTTGTATACAGAAATACCCTATACACTGCATTTTCCCCAGTCTCTTAAAGTCTTTCATTTTCCCTGTATCAGATAAGAAGTGCTTCACGCAAGGCGGCCTTTCGCTCTCTGGTCTGTCTAATGCAAATTTTAGGTAAAAAGGGGGATTGAGCAATGCTGTAGCTCTCAGAGGCTTCACTTTTTTTTAATAATTATTTTGAAAAGCGATTAAATCCCCCATTTTCGAGGACCCCACGTCAACTTTTAAAAAGTGGCAAAAACCTTTTTTTAATGCCATAAATTTTTAAATTGTGTAAAATACAACAAAAACCTAGGGTTCCCACCCAAAGGGTTCCTCAGATCATGGAACATCTCGGTTTAAAGGTCCAGTTGATAAAAACAAGATGCATAAGCAGTCACTGACGAACAAAGTGCTTCCCTATCGCTTTGGGTCAAAAAGGGAGTAGCACGCTTCATTGCTGCAGGGGAAAGGTGTGGATAAAAATTTGTTCTCGTGGTGCTTATGCATTTTGTTTTTAAAACTGGACTCTTTAACCCCAAGCGTTAATATTGGGGAAAACTCTTTGGTGGAAAACCACAGGTTTTGTTGATTTTACACAATGGAAAAAAAGTGATGGATTTTCGTGTTTATTGGCAGAAGTTGATAAAGTTTTGTATAAAAAATAAGATGAAAAATGTCTTTTCCACACCGCAAATTTTTTGGTTTGGTTTTTTTTGCAATACGTGGGGCCCTTTCCCCGCTGGTGTTACCTGTGGTTCATTTGATTATAAAATAAGTTTTGTATTTTTGCTTCTTCGGAAAAAACAGGTACTAACCATTTTAGTGAGGGCCCCCTTTTAAAAAAAGAAATGTGGAAAAGTTTTTTGGGTACATGGTTTGCTTAAGCAGTAACACCCAATTTTTTGGGTTTTTACCTGGGTACCAAACTACATTTTTTTTTTACAGTGCGTATATGAGGATGAAGGCCATATACGTTCACTCATCTACAGCTCCCGGGAAACCCATCAATGCTGGGAACCACACTCCCCATGCACACTTTTCCCAACTTCAGGACTTAGTAAATTGGTGCCTTAAAGGGGTTCTCCAGGACTTGTTTTTTTTTGTTATAGGGCTAAAAACTGTATTATTTAAACTTTCTAATATTTATTAAACGCTATATATGTCTGCTGTACAACCCAGGAGAGGCCTTGTCCTCCCTCCCCCCCTACCTCCTGAAAAAAATGTGATGTTAATTGTCCAGGGGCCTCAGGGGGTTTTGTTATTGCAGGTAGCTAGGAACACTCCTTTTGGGGGTTGCCCTGAGCACAAATGATCTGGTGCTTTTAACTCTTTCCAGCCTTTAGTTGAAAGTAATTGAAATAATTAAATTAGAGTAATATAGGGAGGGGGAATTTATTGTTTATCTTTGAGTCCTGCAGTGGACACATTTTAAAAGCGGGGGGGTTGTGTGCTACGTCATGAAAAATAAAATTGGCTCTGTACAGTTTTTAGGGATTGTGAGTCTTGCTATCATCATTATCATGACAGAAAGTGCAGAGTGGGGGGATTCACACTTATGTCAGTTTAGGACCCAGCAGTGTTTAACTGTAAAGGGAAGTCCTGTTTTGAAAATGCAGTCGGGGTTTGTGGAAAGCGACGTTGGGAATTATGACAATTCCAAAGCCTGGATGAGTCATGCATCCCATGGTTTATTACCCCCTGTATGCTGTGAACCCAACTTAATCTCGGGCCCCCCAGATGCCCCCTCTTACCCCCCGCATCCCTGATGTTTTTCTCCATTTCCCCCTTCTTCTCTCCCCCCCTCCTAAAATAAATGTGGGGAAAAATGAATTTATCTTTTCCCCTCCCTCCACTCTATCCTCCACCGATCTTTACATGTCAAGGGGTCCCTCTTCACCGCCCCACGGGTCTGTTGCCTTGGGATAACCTTTGACCCCAAAATTTCTGCCCTTCAAAAACACATAAAAACCCTTCACCTTGGGCCTGTGCCTTCACCTGAAAAAATTTTCCCCCGAATCCGCTCATTCTTTACTTTGAAACCCACAAAAATGCTTGAAATGCCCCTTTTAAACAAACCCCCCTAGGGGCATTGCAACTCCCTTTTTGGGTCTTCCATCGCCTTCCTCCCTTCAAACCATCCTTCCTTGCCCGCCCCTCTCTCCGCTACCTTTTTGCCTCTCCCCTCGCCAATCCTTTCAGACTACCCTTGCCCAGCGAATCCAGTTAAGCTAGCACCCCTTTACCTAAAGGCTCTCCATAACCCTCCCCCCATTCGTATCTGTCTTAAATTCAGAATCCCCCACACAAAACTCCCTCCCTAGGCCTTCTCCTTGCCTCTCTTATCGCTCTTCAAATAACCCTTCCAAAATTTCCCCATGTTCCCCACCTCTGGAAAATCACTGCCTCAACCTAAGGGCTCTCCCCCACTCTCCTTCTCAAAGTAAAACCTGAAAACCCCTTTTTCGGTTGCCTATAACCTCAATAACCCCCTTGCAACCCCTCCACCCCACAAACATGTCTTTCCCCCCACCTTCTGTTTTTCCCTCCTTGTAGATGGGAAGCCCTCCAGGCAGCGCCCTTCTCCCTCTTGTACGTTATTTGTAATTTATTGTCATTTTAATTGTTTGACCCCTGTTATTTATGTACCTGCCCCCAAATGTACGCGCTCTGGAACCAAGGGGCTCTAAAATAAATAATAATAATAATGATAAAAATAAAGAAAAGTTTTCACTGAAAAAAAAGTGGTCTTAGTTTAAAAAGTTAAGGAGGGGAAAAAGAAAAGAAAAAAAAACAAGAAGGGGGCAGAAATACTTTACGTTTCCAAATTTAAATACCGTTTGGGTTTTTTTGAAATTTTTAAACTCCCAGAAAACCCCTTTAACTGAAGAAGAGAAGCTGGTTAAGTGATATTTATTGCTAAAATTTATGGCAATTATATAAAACCTTTTTATTTTTTTGGAAGCCCCTTGGGCATCCCCATGTGTTGGTTTGTAAAACATTTGTTTTACTGTTTTTAATTAGATTTAAAGTGTGAATTTTTAGTGAAACCACTTCCAAAAATAACATAAAACACGGAAATTTTTTTTTGTCTACAGCAAAAAAACCAATGTCACAAAACAAAGTAAAAAACAAAGTATTTTGAAAAAAGAATGAAATTATTGTTCCAGGATTCATGGTTTTTATCTAACCAGTGACGCTCCATGATAAAGGGAAATTTTTCCCAATTTAGGAAAAAATACTCAAAAGCCCTGAAAACCCCCAATGCTCCAAAATCTCACCCTTTTCTTAAGGCACTTGTTGCAAATTTAATTCATTGTGTAAAAATTAAACTGATAAAAACCCCAAATGGGTCAAATTTGGTTCTAGAGAGAAATTTTCATTTTTTATTTAATAGAAGTTCAAAGCAAGTTTTTTTATTTTTCAGAAAAAGCAAAGGATAGTTTTCAGAAAATTACACAAAAAAATGATATTGTTTAATATAGTACGAATCTAAGGTATTTAATTTCTCTTCTTTGTGCAATCTGCTGTGAAAAAAACAAAATTTTTATTTCTTAGTCGAACTGAATAGGTTACAGCTTTGTAATTCCCAATGAAGGTGTTTTTTACAGGTTTTTTAAGCTAAAACCCTTTAAAAAGGGCACCCAGCAATTCGGTAATGTAGCACGACTTTCAAATTTCCTTCATTGTTATCTGAAAAAGACAAGATATTTCTGGAAAGAAAAGCATATGGCAGGAAAAAATGAAAAGTGAAAATTGAAAAGGGGGTACAGGGAAAAAATTTGATTAATGACTACATGACTTGGTAGACCACTATGAAAGTAAGGCTATGTCTAGCAGACACAAAAAAAGGTGATTTTTGCGTTTTTTGTATTTGAAACCCTCTGAAAATCGCTGTTTATTAAGCCAATGACTTTAATAGAAAAAAAAAGACTGTTGCTCCCGGTTTTTTTTTTAAAATTGTTTGTTACATTTTTAAATCCGCCGGGGGTTTGCATTTTGCCGTCGATTTTTTTACATTCAATTGTAGGGCCAGGAAAAAATAAAATGGAAAACCCGACCGCGTTTTTTTTTTTTCGAAAAAAAGTGACAAAAAACCGCGGCCCTGGATCGGACAAAAAAAGCCGTCGGCCCCCTTTCCAAAAAGGTTTTTCCTTATGAGTGTTTGAAGCCTAAGGATTAATGAAAAACTCTACAAGAGGCTTTTGAAAAGCAAAATTGTGTTTAAAGTTCGTTCGTGGAGGGGTTTTAATTTTTTTCTCTAAGCCTATCCCTAGCCCAAAGGGAAGTTAATGGGGATTTGGATGTGATTTTTCAGGTCCAAAACTTTTTCGAAAAGGTTAAAGCAGCATTTTTCGGGGAAATGAGGTTTTATGAGGTTTGTTTAGGTTTTTGATTGGGTTTCGATGAGGATTTCCAAAAAGTTTTCTTTTTGAAGCCCATACAAATTAAAAAACCCCGGCAAAAAACCGTGCCGGGAAAAAGAAAAAAAACCCTAAAACCGGATGGGTTTTAGACAAGGTTTTTGAAAGTTCACCCGATTTTAGGGGAATTTTTAGGCGAAAATCTTAAGAATTGACCCCTGGGGCACTTTTTTTAGGACCAAAACAGCATCCAAAAAGAAGGCGGGAAAAAAAATCGCATGGAAAAAACCATGTTGTGTATGACTAGAATGTTTTTTTACATAGGTGTCATTGAAATTCTTGGGGGGATTTTGGGACTTTTTTTATGCTGTTTTGGGTCAGAAACGTACAAAAAAAAGCGAAAAAAAAAGCGTCAAAAACGGCATGTGAAACCCAAAATATGTTGGGGTTTTTTGGGGAGTTTTTGGAGGCTATTTTTTGTCTTGCAAAGCAACCCCCCAATTGCTGTTGATTTTGGTTCACGTTCTGTCTGCCATCACTTTCCCCCTAAAATGACTGGGCTTTGGTACAGGGAAATTGGAATGATGTTTTTTTTAAAAAGGATGGGCACAAGAAGTTAGGTGAAAAAAGGCATATCAAAAAATGAATTTAATCCACTTAAAAACCCTTTAAACAAAACCTAACCTGGGTTAGGATTAAAAGGGTTTATACCCCCAAAGATTAGTTTTAACATGAAGGAAAAGTTTAAAGAAGACTTTTTCTAATTAATTGGTCAATGGTTTTCCTTTACTCAAAGTTTTAAAAGCTTTTTTTTGGCCTGAAGCAACAGGTTTAATGTAACCGGTTTTTTGACCATACTTGTTATCTGATTTGAGCCAAAAACAGTGAGAGGAAAAAGAAAATATTCCCCATGGATGGATGAGCTTCATATAAAAAACTAGCTATCTCTAACAAGATTAGCTGTTTTGTTTTACCCAAAAACCTTTTTCTTTCGTCCACACAAAATGTGTAGCTTTGTTTACTTATTTATTAGATCCCTCCCGCTCTGTGTAAAGTCTCAGTATTTATGGAGAGGGGATTTTGCTATTATATGTGAACACCCACAAACCTATGGAGCAAGTGAAGGGGAAAAGTTTATGTGACGAAAACTGCATAGTGAGATTTTTTTGCAATTTTTTACATGACCCAAACCAAAGACTCAGGTTTGGGTCAAATTTAATGACTCTAATTTAAGCACGAAGGTTTGGAGGGAGGGATCCGTCATAATAATGTGTGGTACAGAAATTATACCTTATGAAATTTTGTCATTGTGTGTGTGTGCCAGCAGGAAAACTGTATATTTAAAACAAATATATGGTAGTACTTAAAAACACAATCTTTTTAATTTTAAAAATATTTCATAATAAAAAAACCCCAAATTTTAAAAACAGGTTATTTTCCAAATTAAACAAAAAATTTCAGAAAAATTTTCTGCTAGCTTTTAATCTTTTTTTTTTTTTTTTTTTTTCAAATGAAAAACTGAAAAGTGCACTCCATTCAATAAGGTAAATTTGCGCTTCAGCCCCTTAAGGTTCTTAATCATGGTTTGGAATATTAAATGGTTATGATCTTTATTAAGGGCTTTAAAGCTGAAACAATAAGATGGACTGTTGAATGGACGTGACCTTTTACATCCTTAATTTTAATTTCATTAAAAATGAGATTCCGCGTGCCTGGGAAAAAAAAATTCTTGAAAATTTTGTCAAATGAAAAAGGGAGGTTTCCCTTTACTAACTTTTATTTTTTTTCTTAAAAAATTAACAAATAAAAACATATTGCATGTGAAATACTCCCCAAAAAATAAGTCAAGGTTATGTAATGGTCAAAAAAAAAACCTAATAGTTAAGGTTGGAAAAAGCAAGGTTCATAATCATAACCCTTTGCATTGACCCAGAAGAAGGAAAAAAAAACCCCTTGAGATAGATCCATTTGCTCTAAAAAATTTGTTTCAGAAACCAAATCTGGCAAATCAGTGGGGGGCACAAATCAATGCCCACATAAGCTTCAGCTAATGTTTGTTTTCATATTTTTTTAAAACTGAATTGTGTGGCATTTATTTTAAAAATTTTCCCTCTTGTGTTATTCGCACATAAAATTAATGTGTGCTACTGTGGCTTTTTCAGGACTTTGGGACTAACTCCTTTTTTCACGGGTGAAGATCCGAACTGTGGGTATTTTGTTTATTCTAGCATAGTTAAATGTTAGTCTTTTGTATTTAAGCCCCTGAATGTATAAAATAGCCCCTTTCCATAAACCCTTAATCCAACCCCTAAAAGTAAACAGAACATTTTTTTTGTTTTTGCCCCCCTTGCGTTTAAAGTTGTAACTTTTTCTTTTTTCAATGACCCGTTGGTGAGGCTCTTTTATTGAGACGGTTGTACTTTATGGGGGAATAGTTTAAGTTCACTTATAAATAATTGCAGAATTTTTTTTCAATTTTTTTCATTTTTTTGTGTTTTTTTTACATTTTTTTAACCTTTAACTTAATAACTGTTAATTAAATTCCTTAGGGGTGGAAAATTTTCACCCCCCTTTTAAATTTAAAAATCGAAAAAGGGTTGGACCCCCTTTTCCCCTTCAGAACGCAAAATTCTTTCGTGGCATAGTTCCACAAGGTGTTGCAACGATGCTCAATTGGTACCAAGGGGCCCAAAAGGTGCCAAGAAAAAATATTCCCCAAAACCCCATGACACCACACCACCGTAAAACCGTTGATAAAGGCAGGTGGACCCATGTTTTCATGTTGTTGACGCCAAATTCTGACCCTCCCCCCAATGTCCAGCAGAAATCGAGACTCATCAGACCAGGCAACTTTTTTTCCAATCTTTTACTTCCCCAATTTTTCGATGAGCTTGGGCAAATGGGCCTCAGTTTCCCGTTCTTTGTGAAAGGATGGCCCCGGTGTGGTTTTTTGCTGTAGCCCATCTGCCCCAAAATTCGCCGTACTTTGGGTTAGAGAGCTTTGCCTACCCTTTGGGTTTTAACGGGTGGCTTTTTGAGTCATGTTGCCTTTCTATCAGCTCGAACCCGTCTGCCATTTCCTTTGACCTTGGGATCAACAAGGCATTTCCCCCCAAGGACTGCCGCTCAGGATGTTTTTTTTTTTTTCGGACCCCTTCTCTGTAAAAACCCCAGGATGGTTTTGCGTGAAAAACCCGGGGGTCAGCAGTTTCTGAAATACTCAGCCAGCCCTTCTGGCACCAACAACCTGCCAGTTCAAAGGCACTAAATCCCCCCTTTTCCCCATACGATGTCGGTTTTAAATGCAGGGGGATGTCTTGACCAGTCTACATGCCTAAATGCACTGGTTGCCCCCATGTGATGGCTGATTTGAAAATTAAATGTTTTCGAGCGTTGGACAGGTGTACCTAATAAAGTGGCCGGTGAGTGTATGTGTAGGTTTTTTTGTGTGTGTAATGTATGCACAATTTTTTATTAAATATTTACTTTTATTATTTATTTACACTTTTTATTTTTTTACTTTTTTTTAAATCCCATTAAGGGAGAACTGGTTTTTTTATTTATTTTTTTACGTTAGTAATTATTGCAATTCATATAAGCTAATACTTATAATTTTTTTCATCTGACAAAGGCAGTGTCAGGACTGACACATCTGCCCTGTTCATGGTTTGTTACACAGAAGCCCCGGGGCTTTCTGGCCCCCGGGCTGACTGTGCAGTAGTTCCTGGGCTTCACCCGACAAACAGGGAAACCTTTGATTGCGCTGGGGGGGGACGACCCTGGCAATCAAAAAGGGTTAAAGCACCGGGGGGCGGAGGTTTCCCCACTCCTTGGTGCTCGGGGGAAACCTGCATGGGTCAGGGCGTGTTACAGCCCGAGTTAGCCTCGCGGGCCGGGCGCCGCAAACTCCGTTTGTC
The DNA here is from genome assembly GCA_025379985.1 of Phyllomedusa bahiana. Lineage (NCBI taxonomy): Eukaryota > Metazoa > Chordata > Amphibia > Anura > Hylidae > Phyllomedusa > Phyllomedusa bahiana. The sequence continues at coordinate 3,676 of JAODAL010076502.1, read as the reverse complement.
TGCAGGATGCAAAAAGACATCGCTAAAATGAATGACCTGAAATGCCCAGTCAAAAGCGGTGGGGGTTTTTTTGGGAGTTAATCTAAGGGGCTATTCTGCAGTATGGATAAAAACAAGGCCCCTGGTTTTTTCTATCCCCCCTAGACACATGAAAAATTAGTATTTAAAAAAAGTTGTTCAGTCCAAACCAAAGCCTGGCTTGATTTTTTGTCTCCACCGAATGAAAAATTTTCCAATTTAATTTACAAAAAATTTCCTAGGCAGTAAGAAAATTTAGTTTCCCTACACATGTGGACAAAATTGTTGGTACCCTTTTGTTAAATAGAGAGAGAAACTCAGTGGTCACTAAAATAACTTGAAACTGTCAAAAGTAATAAAAAAAATTAAATTTACTAAAGATAAACTAATGAATATCAGACATTGTCTTTGAATTGTGGTTTAACTGAAAAATTCAAAAAAATAAAACTAATGAAACTTGCCTGGACAAAAATGATGGAGCCCCTAAAAAGATTTCAAATATTCTGACCACAGTTAAACTAATTAATATCCTGCAATTGGCATCATGGGTGTCTTCAAACTTGTAATCAGTTAGTTTGCCTATTTAAAGGGTGAAAAGTAGTCATCTCATGTGTACCACACTGAACATGGAAGGAAGGAAGGAAGAAAGCTAGCTAAGGAGGGAGTTGTTTTAGGAGATTAAAAAGAAATTTATAGACAAACATGCTAAAGGTAAAGGCTATACAACATCTCCAAACGGCTTGATGTTGGTGTTATTAAAGGGGTTGTCTCACTACACTGATTCGTCGTGTTTTCTTGGTTTCATTTTGAATTCAGGGGTGTGTTTATTGGCTTCTACTAGGCTGCAGTAGAAGCCAAGTATGTAGTTATAGCAACCAGTGCTGGCAGCCTATCAGGAGAGATTGAACAGGTCTCTAGCTATAGCGACCTGAGGAGTTGATGCAGGCCATACAAGAGCGGATATCTAGGAATAGGTAGGACACTGTTAATGGACACATATCGCAAAGTGACTTGTTTTCGCAAGATCATTAACATAAAAAGCAATCCTTGTAGTGAGACAACCCCTTTAAAGATACACATCTGATTTAGAAGTTTAAAGTAGTTGTCTTACCATGCTGTTTCACAGAGCCACAGCCAGCTTCAGACTAACACTTTCTGGTTAGGTTCTGGGTGGTTCTGTAGCAGTCAATGGTATATCAGCTCTGCTATTCCTAGCTATTCCTGTTACAGTGATATGAGAGCATGAGGTTTATAATCTGTAATGTACAGCGCTAAAGCGCTCTAAAGGTTTAAACTAATCATTAACAAACTCCTGTGCTAGAGATAATACTCAGCAGGTAGTGACTTACTATGATCGGAACAATGAGATAAGAAAGAGAGAGCAGGTAGAGGTGGACAGTAACCTAGAGAAACCTGTGTACACTAGCAGTAAATAAGATCTTTATCCCCTGAACAAAGCAAAATCAAAACACCAATGTATTTGGTAGTAGTGTTTATTTACCGTCCCCTACATGTTAAAAGCTAATCATTGTGGTGAGAAAATCCCCTTAAGGTCTATGGGTCTGTGGCCAACCTCTCTGGACATGACCGCAAGAGAAAAATTAATCACAAATTAATGAGACAGGTAATATAAATGTTAACCAAAGAGCCGAGAACAACTTTTAAGAAGATTAGAGGTGAACAAGGCCACTACACAGGCCGAAACACATCAGAAGACACTATATTCAGGTTTTATCCATTTGTATACAGTATGTAAGCATTTAATAATAAAAATTTTCAGTACCATCCAGCTGGATCTAAACATGTATGTCTCTATGGGCAATTCAAGCCAGCAAGGATCCGCGCTGTGGAGTACTTGAACTGAGCCAAGGACCGTGACTTAAAGAGAACCCGTCACAAAGGTGATGCCCCCCATCCTGAGGACAGTACAAGCTAGTGACAGACATGTTTTCCAGCGCTGTGTCCCTTTTTCTGTAAAATGCTGTAGTTTTAGAGCATTTAATGCTCAAATCTTATTCATGAGCAGGTGTTAGCTCCGCCCACCAAAGGCTAGTCCCCGCCCACCTGACAGTTATTTACATGATTCTCCCTATTCAAAGTAATAGGTTTATCAGTTGAGGTGGGCGGGGCTAGCCTCAGGTGGGTGGGGCATGAAAAAAATGACTTTTCATGACTCTTTTCTGGCTAAAAACTGCAGATTTGAGCACTAAATACTCTAGAACTCCAGCATCTTACAGAATAAGGGGCACAGCGCTGGAAACAGCAGGTCTGACACTAGCTTGTTCAGTCCTCAGCAAGAGGGCATAAACTATGTGACAGGTTCTCTTTAATTCATGCAGCTGCACCTAGATAAGTCTTGCTGGACATTTTTGTATTTACTCTGATTTTCATTAGTTGATTTTCAGCAAATTTAAATTTATTATTACTTTTATCCGTTTCAAGTTATTTCAGTGACCATTGTGAGTACCAACAATTTTGTCGATCTGTACAGTTCTATTGAAAGGGGTGTTTCCAACCTGTAACTTCTTGGTATGATGGCTTGAGAATGAAAAGTTGGTTCACATAGCAGACTTGAGAACAAATAATTGATTCATTTGCCAATTCGAGAAGTTGGCTTGTGTAGCCAACTTGAGAATGAAAAGTTGATACTTTCTCAACTACCTGTCTTGTGATTGTGATGTCCACTCTCTGTTGATCTTTACTCGATATTTTGGATGAATAAAGCCTATTTTGATACGTTTCAAGGAATTCAGTGCAGATTAATTTGTTTTGAAAAGAATCAAAAGTTGGTTCACGTAGAATTGGCTCATTTGCCAATTCGAGAAGTTGGCTTGTGTGACCAGCTCAAGACCAAAGAGTTGGCTTTTGCGGTTGAATTGAGAATTGGGAGTTGTCTCATGCGGCCAGCTGGATAATAAAGAGTTGTCTCTTGGCCGGCTCAAGAACGGAGAGTTGGCTTGTGCAGCCGCCTGAGAAGAGAGTTGACCTGCTTATCTGCAGTCGCGAAAATGAAAGGAGAAAATGGTTTAAGTGTGGCCATTTCTCTGTTCTCTAGTAAGGTACAAATTGGTAACATCCCTTCAAGTAACTACCGTGTGTCCCCGAAAGTAAGACAGCGTCTTACATTCTTTTTACCCCCAAAAGTCCCACTATGTCTTACTTTCGGGGTATGTCTTATATTGGCAGTATATGGCCCCATACGCAGGTATAAGGGCAGGCTGTAGGCAGGGTATAGGGCCGGCTGTAGGCAGGATATAGGCAGGTATAGGCAGCTGTAGGCAAGTATAGGCAGCTGTAGGCAAGTATAGGGCCGGCTGTAGGCAGGTATAGGGCCGGCTGTAGGCAGGTATAGGCAGCTGTAGGCAGGTATAGGCAGCTGTAGGCAGGTATAGGGCAGGTATAGGCAGCTGTAGGCAGGTATAGGGCAGGTATAGGGCAGGCTGTAGGCAGGGTATAGGGCCGGCTGTAGGCAGGTATAGGGCAGGTATAGGTAGCTGTAGGCAGCTGTAGGCAGGTATAGGGCCGGCTGTAGCAAGTATAGGCAGCTGTAGGCAGGTATAGGCAGCTGTAGGCAGGTTATAGGGGAGTATAGCAGCTGTAGGGGGTTAGGGCAGTAAGGCAGGTGTAGGCAAAATATCAAAAAAAAAAAAAAAAAAAT
>JAODAL010076501.1:0-13604 GCA_025379985.1 Phyllomedusa bahiana | reverse complement strand
ATACTTAAAATGGGGAAAAAAGTATTTGTGGGCCAAACCCAATTGTGAAAAGTTCCCCCCTTTGATGAAACCCTCTGTAACTGACATCATGGGTGACCTCAACTTGAGAGACAAAAAATTCCCATTGTCGATGGGGGAAAATTTTTTTGCAAATTATGGTGGGAAATAAGATTTGGTCAATAAAAAAGTTCCTTCAATCTTTGTTTATCCCCTTTTTTGGGCAATGACAGGGGTTTAAACGTTTCCTGTCTTCATGGGGTTTGGGCGAACCGGGGGCGTTGCTGGGGTCCTAAAATCCGGGGGCTCGAGCCCTTTTGTGTTTTTTTGGGTAGGGCGGGGTTTTCACACGACATTTTTACGCTAAATTTTGAAGGGAGTTTTTAAAAGAGAAAAACCTTGTTTCTGTCATAATTTTTGCACATTCCAACAAGACCCCGCCCATTCCCCTCAGCGTCATTAAGTAAAAATCCCCAATGAAAAAATTTATTTTTTCAGAATTCTCCCTTTTTGAAATCCCCTAAACACACAAACATACCCCAACTTGGAGCAAATTACCGACAAGTGATTGTTATAAAACGCTCCTACAAAACCAGACCAAAAAACTATTACTATTTAAAGGCTCAAATAATCCCTCCCAGCCCCTGCCAAACGCGACTCCCACATGTGATTATCGTGAAAAGGGCCCCTGAACTATATTACGCCATACGTGACCAGATAGTGGTGTTACTGTTGTATTAGCTCTGCAGACATATAAGTGATTACACTGCATTTTACTTTTGGGGGACTCCCCGGAGACGTCTTTTTGATCGGCGTTCACTTTCCCTTTTCTTCTCACCCGGTTCACCCCTTCATGTGATGCCCCGGCCAAGACTTTCCCCTGGGATTTGGCCCAAAAATTCTTGGAACCCTCCATTTCCGGCAAATCCTTAATTATAGGTATAGCAGCCCTTCGTTAGGTATATGGGGGCACTAAAGCAGTTTTTTGGGGCCACAGGCAGTTTTATGGGGGCCGGCGTATATAGGGTGGACAGGCAGGGTATTAGGGGCCTGGAGGTTTAGGGGCCTGGCAGTATATAGGGGACCAGGCAGTTTTATGGGGGGCACGGCGTTTTGGGGGGCACGGGCAGGGTGGGGGGCCACAGGGGGCTATGGGGCACAGGCAGGCTTTTAGGGGGGCCCACGGGCGGGGCGTATGGGGGCCACGGCAGGCGTTTTTGGGGGCCCACAGGAGGCGTATGGGGGCCACAGGCGGGTTATGGGGCCACAGGCAGGTTTATAGGGGACGGGAAAGATTATGGGCAACGGGGGTTTGGGGGGCCCAGGGGGGATATGGGGCCCCCACAGGCGGCATTTTGGGGGCACAAACAGGGTTTTGGGGGGCCCACGGGCTTTTTATGGGGGCCACAGGGGGCATTATAGGGGCACGGCGGGGTTTGGGGGGCCAGGGCGTATATGGGGGGGCAGGCTTATAGGGCCACGGCAGGGTTGGGGGCCCAACAGGGGATATGGGGGCCCACAGGCAGGCATTATAGGGGCCAGCGGTTGGGGGGCAAGGGAGAGTATTGGGGGGCCACAGGAGTATATGGGGGCCCGGCAGGCATTATAGGGGCCCACGGCAGGCATTATAGGGGAAAAGGCAGGGATTATGGGGGCCACAGACAGTGGTAGGGGGGCCAAGGCAGCCTTTTATAGGGGACAGGAAGCTTTTAGGGGCCAAGGCAGGGATAGGGGGGCCACAGGGGGTATGGGGCCACAGGCGGGGCTTATAGGGGCCAGGGGGATATGGGGGCCAGGGAAAAGTTTTTGGGGGCCACGCGGGACATTATAGGGGCCACAGGAGGGTAGGGGGGCCACGGGGTTATGGGGGCCACAGGCAGTATATGGGGGCCAAAAGGCAGGCATTATGGGGGCCGGACAGGGTATGGGGGCCACGAGATTTTTTGGGGGGCAACAGGAGTATATGGGGGACAGGGGGCATTTTGGGGGCACGGAAGCCATTTAGGGACAGGCAGGGATAGGGGGCCACAGCAGTGGTAGGGGGGGCCAGGCAGCCTTTTATGGGAAAGGGGGCTTTATAGGGCACGGCAGGGATATGGGGGCCAAGACAGTGGTATGGGGGCCCAGGCAGCCATTATAGGGGCACAGGCAGCCTTTTGGGGGGACAGGCGGGAATATGGGGGCCCAAGCGGGGTTTGGGGGGCCACCAGGTTTAAAGGGGGCCAAGGGCCATTTTTGGGGTAGGGGCGGGGGGATAGGGGGGGCCCAGGCGGGTTGGGGGCCAGGCAGGGGTGGGGGGCCAAAAGAAGGATTAGGGGGCCCACAAGCAGTTTAGGGGGGCAATGGGCAGGTAAAGTTTTAAAAATAAACAATTATAACTCACTTTAACCCCCCCGGGGGGGCCCGCGTCCGCTCTTAAACCGCGGGGCCCCCCGGCGTCCTGGGGGCCGGCCTATGCGCGCTGTGCGCCGAGGACGGGCAGCGGCGCGATGACGTGATGTCATGGACGTTTTCCGGCTAGGGCGGGGGGCCGCGGGGGGGTCCCAGGCTGTGAGGACCCGGGGGCCCCGCTGTGTCGGACCGCGGGTCCGACACTGTTGCGGGGCGGGGAGCGCTCGCTCTCTGCCGCAGAAGCCTAGCTGTGTGTGCGTCTCGGATGCCAAAGCAGTTAAAGGGCCAGTCGGTGTCCCGGCCACGGGAGGGCCTGGAGCCGGGAGATCGGGCACAGGCTGTTTTTTTGGGGCCCGAGCCCCGAATAAAAAAAGCCCCGCGACGCCCTGGCGCACATGGCTGGGGGTTGGGCCCATTCCCCCCGGGCAGATCTTCCAGAGCAGGTGTTTTGGGGCTGTCGTGAGCAAAGGCTTTCAATCCCTCAAAAGGGTTTTTTTTGGGTTTTAGATTGGGGACTGGCTAGGCCCTCCAAGACCTGAAAAGCTTTTCGAAGCCAAATCCTTTGTTGCCCCGGGGTGTGCTTGGGATCATTGTCATGTTGGAAAAACCCGCCCCCGTTTCTCTTCAATGCCCTGTGAGGAAGGAGGGGTTTTCACTCAAAAACTCAAGATAATGGCCCCCTTCATTCTTTATGTACACGATCAGTCATCCCTGGTCCTTTTCAGAGAAAAAACCCCAAAGTGTTTTTTGCCGCCCCCCCCCCCACCCCATGCTTCACGTAGGTCTGTGTTTTTGGATGCAATCAGCCCTTTCTCTTCAACACGACGAGTTGTGTTTCTACCAAACAGTTTATGTGGGTTTTACCCCCCCATAGATTCCCCATATCTTTGGATATCCAAATGCTCTTAGCAAACTTCGAAATGTACGGCTTAGGGGGAGGGGGGACGTTTTGGCCTGCAGGGTTTGGTCCCCTGGGGGTGTAATGTGTTCTGTGGTGCCCTTTTTTTACGTTGGTCCCAGCTTTGCGGGCATTCACTGGTCCCCCCCTGTGGTTCTGGGGTTTTTCCTCACCCTTCTTGTGTCCCCTTTTCCCCCCGGGGTGAGAGTTGTGTGAGGGCCCCAGATGGAGGGAATTACAGGGGTCTTGTTGTTTCCATTTTCTAATTATTGTCCCAGTTGATCTCTTCACACCAAGTGCTGGCCTATTGCAGATTCGTCTTCCCCGCCTGGGCAGGGGGGGCGATTTTTTTTTTGGTTCCCTTGACAGCTTTTGGTCTTCACCGTAGTGGGGTTTGGAGTTTTGACTGTTTTAGGTTGTTGCAGGTGTTTTTAATGATAACGGGCCATTAACGGTTTGGTGGAGGCAGGGGGGGCCTTTTACAGAAGAAGTTAAGGTCTGTGAGAAGAAATCTTTGTTTTTAAATTTCTTTTTTCCACCCTAATTGCAAATTTCTTTCCAAAGACAAAGGGATTTGGGGGTTTGTTTTCTCATTTTGTTTAGTTTGGGTCGACCATGATTCAATTTTCAGGAGCCTTCATAAGTGGGAGAACTTGAAAATTGGGGGTGCCCCAAATTTTATTTTTCATTTAAGACGAAGCGGGAATCTATAGTTTATATAAATATAATTTTTATTTACAGATGTTTCATCCTTTCTTATGTTGACTGATATTTAACATTCTGGTACATTGGGGGCAATGCGATCCCAGCACAGCCCCTGCCTATAGGACAAGTCAGCAGGGCTATCTATCTATCTATCTATCTATCTATCTATCTATCTATCTATCTTCTTCTATATTATTATCTGTCATTATCCATCTACCCCCTTATCTTCTATCTATCTTCTATCTATTATCTATTATTATCTACTATTATCTCAATCTATTCATATCATCTATCTAATATCTTTCATATCTATTATCTTTATTCATATCTTCTCATTTATCTATCTATATCTATCTCATTTTCTATCTATTTTATCTTCTATTATTTTATTCTATATCATTTTCTATTTCTATTATTTTTATCTATTCCAATCTATCTATTTATTTATCAATATCTATTCATTTTTATCTAGCTCATATTTTCATATCATTTATCTATCTATCTATCTATCTTCTCTTTTATCATTATACTTATTATCTCTCTCTCTCTCATATCTATTTATTATTATTTTTCCATATCTATCTCTATCTTTATTATATCTATCTATATTTATCAATTATTATCCATATCTACTATCTCATATCTATCTATATATTTTAATCTATCTATTCTATCTATCTTTTTATCATCTATATTATTCATATTTCAATCTATTTATCCATATCTATCCTTTTTTTCTTTCAAATCATAATGTCGCCGTAAAAAGGTGTCTGACTTACTTGGGGTCACAAATAAAAACATTTCTTGAAAATTCAATGTCTGTTTCCCTTTGTCTCTAAAGGGTACTTTGCCGTTGCTCCCTTATTTCTAATGCATTGACTTAAAAGAGCGGGTTTGTTTATACTCCCGCACCTTGTATCTTCTTTCGTCCTCTTCCGTTATAATATGGGCTCAGAGTGATTGACAGAAACCCTTCCATTAAATGCCGTTATTACTTGGGTTTGTTTGTTTATAACGATGTATTTCTTTGGTTACTTATACACATACCCCCATTTCTTCATAGTAAAGTTCTTATTTATTTTGTCACAATAAACTGTCTGTACCCCCGGGAAACGTGGATTTACCCCGAAAAAGCGTAGGGGTTTCTATGTCTTTTTTATTTGAGACTTGTTGTTCTTTTAATAAACTAAGATTGTAGTTTACCTTTACTCTCTGGCATTCTGTTTTTAACAGTCGTGCGCCGTAGTCCCCTTTTTTTTTCTTTGATTTTATCCATTATCTTTATCTTCTATCTATCTCATATCTATCAATTATCTATCTCATTATCTATTATCTATAATTATCTATATCATCTTATCTTCTATATCTACTATTATCCTCTATCTCATATCTATCTTCCATCTATCTATATCTACTATCCATCTATCTCATTTTATCCCTCTATCTATTATTCATTTATCTATCCCTTTTTCTCATATCTATCATCATTCATTCTATCTTCTATCTATTATCTATCTTTTATTTATCTATCTATCTATCTATCTATCCATCTATCTTTTTATATCTTCCTCTATCTACTATCTATTTTCTATCTATTATCTATTATCCATCTTCTTATTATCTATCATTATCTCATATTTCTATCTTTCTAGCTATCTATCCTATTTATCTACTATTATCTTTTTTTTTCTTTCTTCTATCATTCTATCTATTATTATTATTACTTTTTATCTTATCTATCTATTATCTATCTTTATTTATCTAAAATCTATCTATCTCATATCCCATCTATCTATCTATCTCATATCTTTCTATCTACTATATTTTCTATCTATCTCTTTCTCTCCTTTTTCTATCTTCTCATATCTTCTTTCTCTTCATATCATTATCTCATATATATCTTTATCTATCTATCTATCTTTTTATCTATCTTCTATCTATCTATTTATTTATTTTATCTATTATCTATCTATTTTTTAAACTTCTATCTATATATTTATCTATTACTATCTATCTTTACCCCGTTCACTGCAAATTTTCGTTTGCACAGCAGATGATGCTATGAGCCCATGATCCAGCTGCTCCTAATACAGATCCGATAGAGATTCTGATGGACGGGGCGACCACAACAGACTCGAGTTCAACAACCTTCACTTCACTTTTTATAAATTCTAGAGAATCCACAAACGCAGCGATCGATTCATTTTCTTGTGCTTCATAAATCATTTGGCCCTCAATGGGTTTCGGTACAAAGCTGCTGCCGCGCAATTTTTGCCAAGAGCCCGATTTCCAAAGAATTTTTAAAGGGGCGATTAGGAAAAATATATACAAGTGACCTCCCTGACAAAATATTGCCACCAGGGACCCCCAGGTGGCGCTAGTTCCCCAAGATAACAAGGTGGGGGCTTGTATCCCCCCTGGGGAAACAAGGTGGAACTCTGTATTCCTCCAGGTAACTCAAGTGGAGCTCTGTATCCCGCCAGCAAACAGGGGGGGTCTGTATCTGCCAGGGAACACAGGGGGGTTGTTCTGCCCGGTAACAGGTGGAGCTCTGTATCCTCCCAGGTAACACAGGTGGAGCTCTGTATCCCCCAGGTAACACAGGTGGAGCTCATATCTGCCAGGGAACACGGTGGAGTCTGTATTGCCCCGGTAAAACAGGTGGAGTCTAAAAACCACCCAAATCACACAGCTGGCACTCTGGTTCCCCGGTCACAAGGTGGTTTTTTAGGCGTGTTCACACGGCTTATTCCGCGGGTTGTGAGCCCTATTGAGCTCACAAATGGTAAATAAGGGGGGGGCGGGGGCGGGGCGAGCGCGGGGGGGCGCTGCCCCCCGGCCCCCCATAGATTCCCTTATCCCGGCGGTGTTGCGCCTGGAAAATGTCATGTCACTTTCTCCCCCCCCCGGGCGGTTTTGCCGAGGGGTGGGAGCGAGGAATCCATGTTCTCTTGGGGGGTATGGATTCCGAATGACTGGGATTGGCGCCGTACTGCCGAAAAATGGGCGGGGTACGGGCCCCAATCCGTGCCCAAAAAAGCCTTTGTGAAGGGGGCCTTTACCCACTGGGTAACAAAGGTGGAGTTGGATCTCCGGAAAATCAAGTGGAGCTTTGTATCCTCAGTAACACAGGTGGAGCTCTGTATCCCCCAGGTAACACAGGTGGAGCTCTGTATCCCCAGGTAACACAGGTGGAGCTCTTTTTTCCCCCCCAGGTAACACGGGTGGAGCTCTGTATCCCTCCAGGTAACACAGGTGGAGCTCTGTATCCCTCCAGGTAACACAGGTGGAGCTCTGTATCCCTCCAGGTAACATGGGTGGGGCTCTGTATCCCTCCAGGTAACACAGGTGGAGCTCTGTATCCCACCAGGTAATAAAGGTGGTGCTCTTTATCCCCCCAGGTAACACAGGTTGATCTCTATATCCCCCCATGTAACACAGGTTGTGCAATGTATCTCCACAGGTAACACAGGTGGAGCTCTGGATCCCCCAATCTACAGATGTGGTGCTTTGGATCCTCCAGGTAACACAGGTGGCACCCTGTATCCCCCCAGGAAACAAAGGTGGAGCTCTGTATCCCCCAGGTAACACAGGTGGCGCAATGTATCCCCCACAGGTAATGCAGGTGAAGCTCTGTATCCCCTCAGGTAAAACAGGTGTCACCCTGTATCCCTCCAGGAAACAAAGGGGGAGCTCTGTATCCCCCAGGTAACACAGGTGGCGCAATGTATCCCCACAGGTAATGCAGGTGGAGCTCTGTATCCCCCTAGGTAACACAGGGGGAGCTCTGGATTCCCTCATGTCACAGAGGTAGCGCTTTGGATCCTCCAGGTAACACAGGTGGCACCCTATGTCCCCCCAGGAAACAAAGTTGGAGCTCTGTATCCTCCCAGTTAACACATGTGGAGCTCTGGATACACCAGTAAACACAGGTGGAGCTCTGGGTCCCCCAGGTAACACAAGTGGAGTTATGTATCCCCCCCAGGTAACACAGGTGGTGCTATGTATCCGCCCAGATAACATAGGTGGAGCTCTGTATCCCTCCAGGTACCACAAGTGGAGCTCTTTTTTGGCCCAGGTAACCCAGGTGGAGCTCTGTATCCTCCAAGGTAACACAGGTGGAGCTCTGGAACCACCAGGTCACACAGCTGGCACTCTGGATCCCCCAGGTCACAAGGTAGAGCTCTTAACCCCCCTAGGTAACAAAGGTGGAGCTCTGGATCCCACAGGTAACCCAAGTGGAGCTTTGTATCCCTTCAGGTAACACAGGTGGAGCTCTGTATCCCCCCAGGTAACACAAGTGGCGCTATATATCCCCCAAGATAATACAGGTGGAGCTCTAAATCCCCCCAGGTAACACAGGTGGCGCAATGTATCCCCACAGGTAACACAGGTGGAGCTTTGGATCCCCCCCAATTCACAGATGTGGCGCTTTGGATCCCCTCAGGTAACAAAGTTGGAGCTCTGGATGCCCCAAGTAACACAAGTGGAGCTTTGAATCCCTCCTGGTAACACAGGTGGCACCCTGTATACCCCCAGGAAACAAAGGTGGAGCTCTTTGTTCGCACAGGTAACACAGGTGGAGCTCTGGATACACCAGTTATCTCAGGTGGAGCTCTGGGTCCCCCAGGTAACACAAGTGGATTTATGTATCCCCCCCATGTAATACAGGTGGTGCTATGTATCCCCCCAGATAACATAGGTGGAGCTCCGTATCCCTCCAGGTACCTCAAGTGGAGCTCTTTTTCGGCCCAGGTAACACAGGTGGAGCTCTGTATCCGCCCAGGTAACACAGGTGGAGCTCTGGAACCACCAGGTCACACAGCTGGCACTCTGGATCCCCCAGGTCACAAGGTAGAGCTCTTTACCCCCCTAGGTAACACAGGTGGAGCTCTGTATCCCCCAGGTAATATATGTTGAGCTTTGTATCCCTCCAGGTAACACAGGTGGAGCTCTGTATCCCTCCAGGTAACACAAGTGGCGCTATGTATCCCCCAAGATAACACAGGTGGATCTCTAAATCCCCCCAGGTAACACAGGTGGCGCAATGTATCCCCACAGGTAACACAGGTGGAGCTCTGGATCCCCCCAATTCACAGAGGTGGCACTTTGGATCCTCCAGGTAACACAGGTGGCACCCTGTATCCCTCCAGGAAATAAAGGTGGAGCTCTGTATCCAACGGGTAACACAGGTGGAGCTCTGTATCCCCCAAGGTAACACCGGTGGAGCTCTGTATCTCCCAAGTAACAAAGGTGTGCTCTGTTTCCCCCAGGTAACAGAGGTGGCGCTCTGTATCTCCCCAGGTAACACAGGTGGACCCCTGTGGAGCTCTGGATTAACCAGTCAACACAGGCGGTGTTGGATCCTCAAGATAACACAGGTGGAGTTATATATCCCCCCAGATAACACAGATGGTGCTATGTTACCCCCAGAAAACACAGGTCTAGCTTTGTATCCCCACAGGTAATATGGCTGGAGATCTATATCCCACCAGATAATGCAGGTGGAGGTCTGTTTCCCCCAGGTAATGCAGGTGAGCTCTGTATCCCCCCAGGTAACACAGGTGGTGCTCCGGATCCCCCAAGGTCAAACAGATGGCACTCTGGATCTCCCCATGTCACAGAGGGGACACTTTGGATCCTCCAGGTAACACAGGTGGAGCTCTGAATCCCCCCAGATAACACATGTGGATCTCTGCATCCCCCAGGTAACACAGGTGGAGCTCTGTATCCCCCCAGGTAACACAGGTGGAGCTCTGTATCCCCCCAGGTAACACAGGTGGTGCAATGTATCCCCACAGGTTACACAGATGGAGCTCTGTATCCCCCCAGGTAACACAGGTGGAGATCTGGATCCCCCCCCCCCAAGTCTTAGAGACGGTGGCACCTTGTATCCCCCAGGAAACAAAGGTGGAGCTTTGTATCCTCCCAGGTAACACAGATGGAACTCTGTATCCCCCAGGTAACAAAGGAGGAGTTCTATATCCCCCCAGGTAACACATGTGGAGCTCTATATCCCCCATTAACACATGTGGCGCCCTGTATCCACCCAGGTAACATAGGTGGAGCTCTGGATCCACCAGTTAACAAATGTGGAGCTCTGGATCCCCCAGGTAACACAAGTGGAGTTATGTATCCCCCCCAGGTAACACTGGGAGTGCGATGTCTCCCCCCAGATAACACGGGTGAAGCTCTGTATCCCCCCAGGTACCACAAGTGGAGCTCTTTTTCCTCCCAGGTAACACAGATGGAGCTCTGCATCCCCCTAGGTAACACACCTGGAGCGCTGGATCCCCCCAACTCACAGCGGAGGGGCTCTGTATCTCCCAGATAACAAAGATGCGCTCTTTATCTCCCCATGTCACAGAGATGGGGCTCTGTATCCCCCAGGTAACAATGGTGCACTCTTTATCCCCTCAGGTAACACAGATGGTGATCTGGATCCCCCCAGTTTACACAGATGGCACTCTGGATTTCCCAGGTCACACAACTGGCACTCTGGATCCTCCAGGTCACAAAGTTGGAGCTCTGTATCCCCCTAGGTAACAAATTTGGAGCTCTGGATCCCCCAGGTAACACAAGTGGAGCTTTTTTATCCCTTCAGGTAACACAGGTGGAGCTCTGTATCCCCCCAGGGAACACAGGAGACGCTATGCATCCCCCAACGTAACACAGGTGGAGCTCTGTATCACCCCAGGTAACACAGGTGACGCTATGCATCCCCCAAGGTAACACAGGTGGAGCTCTGTATCCCCCCATGTCACAGAGGTGACGCTATGTATCCCCAAGGTAACACAGGTGGAGCTCTGTATCCCCCCAGGTAACACAGGTGACGCTATGCATCCCCCAAGGTAACAGGTGGAGCTCTGTTTTCCCCTCAGGTAACACAGGTGGAGCTCTATATCCCCCTCAGGTAACACAGGTGGAGCTCTATATCCCCCTCAGGTAACACAGGTGGAGCTCTGGATCCCCCAAGGTCAAACAGATGGCACTCTTAAAACCTCCGTGTCACAGAGGTGGCACATTGGATCCTCAAGGTAACACAGGTGGAGCTCTGAATCCCCCCAAATAACACAGGTGGATCTCTGTATCCCCCCAGGTAACACAGGAAGAGCTCTGTATCCTCCCAGGTACCACAGGTGGCGCTATGTATCCCCTAAGGTAACACAGGTGGCGCTATGTATCCCCTAAGGTAACACAGGTGGCGCTATGTATCCCCTAAGGTAACACAGGTGGCGCTATGTATTCCCCCATTAAAACATGTGGTGCTCTGTATCCCCCCCAGGTAACACAGATGGTACTCTGTATCCCCCAGGTAACAAAGGAGGAGTTCTATATCCCCCCCAGGTAATACATGCGGAGCTCTATATCCCCCATTAACACATGTGGCGCACTGTATTCACCCAGGTAACATAGGTGGAGCTCTGGATCCACCAGTTAACAAAGGTGGAGCTCTTTTTTCCCCCCAGGTAACACAGGTGGAGCTCTGCATCCCCATCCGTAACACACCTGCACCCCGGGACCCCCAAGTCACAGAGGTGGGGCTTGTATCTCCCGGGTAACAAGATGCGCATTTATCCCCCCATGTCACAGAGATGGGGCTCTGTATCCCCCAGGTAACAATGGTGCACTCTTTATCCTCCCAGGTAACACAGATGGTGCTCTGGATACCCCCAGTTCACACAGATGGTGCTCTGGATACCACCAGTTCACACAGATGATGCTTTGGAACCACCAGGTCACGCACATGGTGATCTGGATCCACACAGTTTAAACCACAGATGGCACCCCTTGATTTCCCCAGGTACACACAATGCACTCTGGATCCTGCAGTACAAGTTGGAGCTTTTTTATCCCTTCAGGTAACACAGGGAGCTCTGTATTCCCCCAGGTAACATCAGGTGACGCTATGATCCCCCAAAGGTAACACAGGTGGAGCTCTGTTTTCCCCCCAGGAACACAGGTGGGCCATTTTATCCCCAAAAGGTAAACACAGGTGGAGCTCTTATCCCCCTTCTGTAACCACAGGTGGAGCTCTATATCCCCTCAGGTAACACAGTGGTTTCTGTATCCCCGCAGATGACCCAGGTGGAGCTCTGTCTCCCACCAGGTAACACAGGTGGTGCAATATATCCCCCAAGGTAACACAGGTGGAGCTCTGTATCCCCCTCAGGTACAGGTGGAGCTCTGTATTCCCTCAGGTAACACAGGTGGAGCTCTGTATCCCCACAGGTAACACAGGTGGAGCTCTGTATCCCCTCAGGATACACAGGTGGAGCTCTGTATCTGATCAGGTGACACAGGTGGAGCTCTCTATCCCCTCAGGTAACACAGGTGGAGCTCTGTACACCCTCACGTAATACAGATGGAGCTCTATATCCCCTCAGGTAACACAGGTGGAGCTCTATATCCCCCAGGTAACACATGCGGTGCTCTGTCGCCAGTGTCAGGGTCAAAAACAACTGTATCGCTCTGGATTGGATTTGCTGAGCGGTGCAGATGGATAAATGACCGTTCCTGTAGATTTTGGCAGATTCTCTCCTGTGGTCACAGTTTGTCTATTGTCTTTTGGAAGGGTTAAGACAAATTAAAATAGCAGCCCGGCGAATGCGCCATTTGTCATGAATTGTACAATGCATTAGCATACAAAAGGACATGATGGGGGATTCATTTCCAGAAGCAATCACATAGGTGGGAGAGGGAAGGAGACGGATTTCTTCTCGGAGGTTAGGTCTCTTTGTGCCTTTTACATGCAATAAAACGCCATTACCGACTCTGACACTGTTTGACTTTTTCACTCCGGAATCCATTAAACATAAAGCCTGAAAGCGCAACCTATCATTCCTCCGCATCGTGTCACCGAACTTTCTCCATCCAGACAATAACGGGGTAATTTGCAGCGAGTGACCTTCAGGTGATCCCGCGCCAGCGCCGAAGAAATTACTCATTAAATCTTAATAAAAGCTTCTAAAGGGAAGGTTCGTCTCATTTGCAGCATCAAGGTTGGATTTCACTCTTCTGCTTTGCATTGGTGTTTGTTTCGCTGCATCATCCAAGAAGGTTCTGGAGACGGACGGCGGACATGTCACTCATGTGGTGGCAGCGGAGATGACGGAGCAATGACTCTGCATTCTGTATGGTCATTTTCCTAAAGCCTCAGTCCCTTGAAGTTAATGGTTTGCTGAAGGTGTTCTGTAGCTTATTGCTATAGTCAATGGTGTCCAATAATTTACCGCTATAGTCCCTGGTGTTCAGTGTTTTGCTGCTATATTTCTTGGTCTCCAGTAGTTTGCTGTTATAGTAAATGCCCCGTCTCTCCCATGCACTAAATGCCCCTTCTCTCCCCTGTAGAGGCAGTAAATGCCCCATCTCTCCCCTGTAGAGGCAGTAAATGCCCCGTCTCTCCCCTGTAGAGGCAGTAAATTCCCCATCTCTCCCCTGTAGCCCATCTCTCCCCTGTAGATGCAGTAAAAGCCCTTCTCCCCCTGTAGATGCAGTAAATGCCCCTCTTTCCCCCCGTAGGGCAGTAAATGCCCGTCTTCCCTGTAGTGCAGAAAATGCCCCCGTCTCTCCCTGTGATGCAGTAAATGCCCCCTCTTCCCTTGTAGAAAAG
>JAODAL010076500.1:0-13605 GCA_025379985.1 Phyllomedusa bahiana | reverse complement strand
AGAAGGTTCCCCCCCGAGCAACTTTCCCAACCGTCCAAGAGCATTTTTGGGATCAAAAATGCCTTTTCCAGCAGATGGGCACCTTGCCATAAAGAAAAAGGTGATAAAAAAAAGGGCTCAGGGCAAAACATGAGTTTTTTGGGTCCAGGGCCCGGGAAACCCCCCCAAATCTTAATCCCATTGAGAACTTGTGGTCAATCATCAAGAGACGGGGGGCCAAAAAAAAAAGAAAGCATGTTTTGTGCAAGAAGGGAGGCTTTCACGGTTTTTGGCCCAGAAGTTGATTGAGAGCATCCAGGAAATTGCAGAGGTTCCTAAGAAGAAGGGTAAACCCATGAAAAATATTACTTCTGCATTAACTCTTTTAAACTGTCAATAAAAGTTTTTTGTTAATAAATTGATTGCACTGTTTTTCTGTATGTGAAAAAAAAATTGACAAAACACAAAAAAACCAGGGGGCAACAGATCAGGAAAATATAATATTTTGTGTCATTCTCAAACTTTTGGCCATGAGTAATTTTTTACTGCACATATGTTTTCTAAAATTTCAAACCCTGCTGCCCCCCCCGAAAGAAAAGGGAGCAACTCAACAAGGTGGTGGGGGCCTCTACACAAGTGGCGTGATTTTAACGGGGGTGGTTTAGAAAACAGAGTGTGCACCCAAAAAATCTCAAAAAAATTTGGGCGCAGTTAGTGGCATAAAGTAATACAGCTTAAATAAAGGTGTAAACTAGACAGTTCCAACATGCGGCAGATTTATCAACACTATGAAAAAAATTGGGACTGTATACTTCTATCTAACTGTACACGGTTTTAGGGTGCGTTCCCACATCAAAGACCAAATACCGACCGAATTTTCCGACCGATATTTTGGGGTTTTTTGCACACAGGGGGGCGGCTTTTGGCCTGGTTGTGCATTCAAGCCCTCCCCCTTCCACCCACATGTTTTATGTTTTCCCCAAAACCAGGGGAAGAAGAAAGTTTTAAAGTTTTTTTTTGGACCGCCGGGGGGTAAAAAAACCCTCGACGGAAAATCCCCTTTTTCAGGGGGATGCTGCATGGATTTTCAACCCAAAATCTATGGGGAGCATTCTTTTGGGTTTCAGGGGGGGTTCAAAGCCACACAACCCTCTGAAAACGAAACCCAAAAACCCTTGCCATGGGGCAACCCTAAGGGATGTTCCTCGTTTTACGCGGGGCGTACAGTCACGTGTCTTTCGGAATCCGTGCAAAAAGGCGACTCCCCAGCCTGAGGGAGATGGGGGGGGGTTGGCAGCCCACTGGCCCCCCCTACAGCATTACTCGCGCGCGTTTTTTGCTGCTGTAATTGACACTCACTTTTCTTCCCCCCCATACAATACATCGGATGTCGACGACAGAGAAGGGGGTAATCCAGTTTCTCTACAAGAATTTTGGATTACGAATTTCGCCCTGATCTCGCCCGTATTAGAGCGCAAATCGCGGCAAAACGCGCACCAATTACCCTTTGTAAACCGCCTAAATATAAGACATGTTGATAAATCTTCCCCACTGACTGGGGTTGGAAAAATTCAGACGGGGGATTCATTTTTAGGGGGAACAACAATATACAGACCTAAGTAAGGATGCTCCAAAATTGTTATTTCATGGGTAACAAGTATTCACTAAAACAGAAATGCAGAAGGCCACAGGGTTTCACATGGAATCCCCGGGGGGGGGGAACCCAAAGGGTGGCACAGGACCCCTTTTTTTTACTTCTGGAAGGAGCCAATTTTTACATACCCTCTTCCCCAGGAGCATTGACGGCCAAAAGGGCTTCCCATGCAGCTTGGCGCTCTCCACAAAAGAAACAATTCCCCTGGGGTTCTGGAAAACAAGCATTTGAAATTTTAAATAATTTTCAAACTTTCATATTGAAAACCTCAGCGTATTGATGAAAAAAACAAACCAACCCATGATGGGCTCTGGCTGAGAGGGAAAATTTAAACTTTCACCAATATGGCTTCTGAGAATGGAGGTTTATCTGGGGTCCTTTCAATGTCTACGTGCGCAGAATTACAGAGCGCGTGCACTCCCGAATCTGTACGGCTGGAGATTAAGAACGTCACTTTACCAACGGGCCCCTGCTTCTGTCTGCCTCTATGACCAGAAAAACAAAATAAATTGCAAAGTTTGGGTTGTCTCGCCATGTTGTTTAACTGAGTCACAAGCTGTTTTAGATTCATGCATCCTGTCTCTTTCTGGTCAGGCTGTGGGTGGTTCTATAGCAGTGATTAGAATATAAGCTCCGCATTTGCAGCTTTTCTAACTGCACTGACGAGAGAGGAGATTTTCCCTAGGGAGCAGAAAAGTTTTCAGGCTCAAAGTAAAAAAAAAAATTTTTATTTTTTTTTTTGTTTGTTACGATAACATTTTTTCCCAAGCGGGCCACCCGCCCTTGTGTCCCGGGACCTTTTGGTAACTCACCCCCCTGCTCCCCAGAAAAGATAAAAGAGATAGAGAAAAAATGGAAACCAAAAAAAAAAAAACCCGTGTGAATTGGGAGAAAGGAAAATCTTCTTATCTCCTCACAAAGTAATGAAATTGGAAATAAGTCCCCCATTTACTGTTCCCCTACAGGTTGAAAGCTAATAGGGGGGGCAAATTAGGAGAACCCTTTTAGTGGAAAAAATTTTGTCACAGCAGCCTTCTAGTGGTTTAGGGGTTTTGGTCGGCTTTTGAAAAAATGAAAACCAAAATTTGGTACCCAGAGCTGAGGTAAGGGAGGGCCGGAAATTTGGGGCCCACCCAAATTTACAGTGCAAAAGTAAATGTTTTTGATACTTGTGCTTATGGTAGATTTCATTCTTAAGCCATCAATCTGATCCACAGACGTACATAAGACAATGCACTTGGCCCAAGATTCGTAGAGTCTGCCTAGTAAAATGCTAAAAATGAAGAAAAATGTAGATTTGTAACCAAAACAAGCTGGGGTATGCCTGGGAACCAGAACGAGACATCAGTCGTTCTCCTTCTCCACGTCTGTGTTGTTACATTTACATGTGGTTTTTATTATAGAGTAACATCATATTGTTCCTGATCAGGAGGAAATGAGATATTCCCTGAGAAACACTGTATACTGCTAAATAACAGATGCCAATGTAAACCCTGGTCATCCCGATGCCCATCACACTGCAAAACATGACACCTGGGCACGGTCCGGTTCACATTACTATATACTACTATGCTTCATAAACCCCATGCAGAAGCAGATTCAAAATGTAACATTCTGGCTACTGGCAGTCGCCAATAGAGAGCTTTAGAAGATTACTGCATACGTTATTCTCATTGTGTTCAGTATAAAAACAGTATGCAGTAAGCTCCTATGCTCCCTCTAGTGGTGGCTGCAGTTATCCAGAACTTTATGCTATAAGTGCTTTATTCGAGCTTTCAAATGTGATTGCCATCAATACAAGATCAGCTGTGTGAAGGGGGTCACAGCAGTTGAGCCCAAGTACTGCAGCCACTTGTTTACCAGGGCTTGTATCAGCACATGCTATTTTTCTAAGCTTTTCTTGTGCCAAGTATTGAGGCTGTGTACCATTCACAGATCTTATATGGAAGACCTATCCTAATATCAGACCATCTATTATAAAATTCAAGGTAACCCCTTTAAATCTATGTTGGGGATTTGGAGTGAATTATCAAAAAACTATGTTCCAGAAGCTCAAAATTTTGGATCTAAAAGCGATATTTAATGATTCACATATTTACTGAAACACAACGTGGCACAATTATTGTATAATGTCTCCCATTACGTGTGAGAATTCTGGCGCAATTTCTGGAAAAACTACTGTCGTATTTGGGGGTATTTCAGCAAGAAAAACAACCCGGACTGTCCTAAATGGATTTCTGCCTCAGGCATAATAATAACCGTCAAATCACCTGCGTTAAAAAAATTTACGTCAACTCTTTTTCACCGCAGCCATTACACGCTGATAATACTCGTGTAAAATCAGTGCAGTTCAGACTTACCGCATCTGATATTATATAGGGCACAGTGTAAATCACTGTAAATTCTGTTTGGACACAGATATTGGGTAGAAAGTCCACACCCAGATTCAATGTCCAAACCTGTCATGTAAGCTTACCCTTAGGACACGTTCACAATCCAAAGGCACAAAGGTAGATTATCCAGCACCTTTATTAGAAATCCATTTTAAAAATCATAGATTTACAGTCATGGAATAAAATCGCAAAACGAACCATACACTAACGCGTTTCAGGCTCAGTATGGTCCTTGTTCACAGCCGTCACCTTTTTGGATATTTCCGGCTGTTGGATCCACAGCTATTTCCAAGCACATCGTCCAAGACCTCTTCAGTCCGCGAAGCATTATCTAGATCTACAGTCTAGAGGGGTGAGCACCATAGTTTTTGTCGAAAATATGTTTCTGATAAGTCCACATAGCAGGGTGTTTCAGTCGTTTTTTGAAACCATCTGAAAATGGACTGTCAACTGTCCCCATAGACTTCAATAGAAAATCCGAGCTATAGTTTACACAGCTCGAATTTTCTAATGGCCGGATTTCAAATCTAAAAACCATCTAAAAAGCTTAGAACATGCACATTCTTCCGCCCGGTTTTAGGGAAGAAAATGTACTGTTCAATAGCTAGGGGGACGTCCGAATCCGCAGAAACCACTCCCTTAAAGGGAACCTGTCACACAGGTTATACCCCCTTGCTGAGGGCAGCACAAGCTAGTGTCAGACCTGCCGTTTCCAGCGCCGTGTCCCTTAGGGTGCATTCCCACGGAACAGGACAAATAGGTTTGACGGCCGGTATTTGTCCTGTTTTGCGCCCGTCCCCCTTCACATTTTCTTGCACAGATTCTGTCCGGAAACCGGACGGAAGATTGTGCAAGCACAATGTTTTGCGTCCGGACCATGGCCGAAAAAACCTGTGAGTGGGGACTGCTGCACGGGTTTTCCATGGAGCACAATTGTGCTCATTTTCGGCCGGTTTTTCAGGCGGTCTGAAAAACCGCAAACCGCCTGAAAAACCGTCCGAAAACCCGTGCCGTGGGGACATGCCCTTATTCTGTAAGATGCTGCAGTTTTAGAGCATTCAATGCTCAAATCTTATAGATGAGCAGGTGTTAGCCCCGCCCACCAAAGGCTAGCCCCACCCACTTGACAGTTATTCACATTTCTACCTATTCAAAGTAATAGGTTAAATCAGTTGAGGTGGGTGGGGCTAGCCTCAAATTACTCTTTTCATGACTCTTCTCAGGCTGAAAACTGCAGATTTGAGCATTATATGTTCTAAAACTACAGCATCTTACAAAATAAGAGACACAGCGCTGGAAACAGCAGGTCTGCCACTGGCTTGTGCTGTCCTCAGCAAGGGGGGCACAACCTATGTGACAGGTTCTCTTTAATGATCAAAAGTTGCCATAATACTGGTCGGATTCTTTCATCAGAATCCGACCGGTATTTTATCTACGCCGTGTAGCCGGACCTTTAGATAATTTTCATAACGCCCATTGAGGCAGATTTATCAATTCTTATACATAAGACAGTGTAAACTTACACTAGACAGTCTTAGAACGTGCCACATTTATCATAGAATCATAAATGATCCCAGCCCATCCTGTTCAGTTTCTTGTGTTAGACAAGCAAAAGGTTAAAAGGGTTGTCTCACTACAAGGATTGCTTTTTATGTTAAAGATCTTGCAAAAACAAGTCACTTTGCAATATATATTCATTAACAGTGTCCTACCTATTCTGAGATATCCCCTCTTATATGGGCTGCATCAGCTACTCAGGTCACTATAGCTACAGACCTGTTTGATCTATCCTGATAGGTTGCCAGCACTGGTTGCTATAGCTACAGACCTGTCTTCAACTGCAGCCTAGTGTAGAAAAGATGACCCTCGTATAAATTTTGGACAAAGCCTCAATTTCACCAAAGGTACAGGTGTTACTGGAAGAAAGAGCGCGGCTGAAATATTAAACAAAATAACACACTTAAATGCAGGGGAGGTCAAGTGCTCACCTATTGCGGCTGTACTTTAAACGGTACAGCACGCCTGATAGTTTGAAAACTCTGCCGCGGTGGTTACAAATTTAAAGCTGCTCCAGCCTTCCCGCCAAGGTTTCCACGTGGGACGCCAAGGATCATAGAATTATGGGAGCTAAAAACTAAAAGTTCTTAAAAAATGGGAGGTAGATCTGGAGCGCTAGATAAGGAAATTAAAAGTAACAAATTTATTTATAAAAACATGACGCGTTTCGCGAGGGCACAACCTCGCTTCCTCAGATGTCGAGGAAGTGAGGTTGTACCCCCCCCGCGAAAAGTGTCATGTTTTTATAAATAAATTTGTTACTTTTAATTTCCTTATCTAGCGCTCTAGATCTACCTCCCATTTTTTAAGAACTTTTAGTTTTTAGCCCCCA
Organism: Phyllomedusa bahiana; assembly: GCA_025379985.1. Classification (NCBI taxonomy): domain Eukaryota; kingdom Metazoa; phylum Chordata; class Amphibia; order Anura; family Hylidae; genus Phyllomedusa; species Phyllomedusa bahiana. Next base: position 7,190 of record JAODAL010076500.1, on the reverse strand, counting down.
TATTACTGCAGCCTAGTGGAAGCCAGTAAACACTCCCCTGAATTCAAAGTGAAACCAAGAAAACACGACAGAGATGAGATGAATCAATGTAGTGAGACAACCCCTTTAAGGATTGCAAGCCTAACACAACTGTAACATATAAAAGCTGAGCTTTAGTATTTAAGGGGTTTTGCCACGATGTAATGTTGACGTGGGATCCTCCAAAATGGGTATTTAATCACTTTTCTAAATATATGTGATTACAAAAATTTTTAGCCTGAGAGAGCTACAGGCTGCCTTACCTGCCCTTAGTTACTTAAAAGCTTCTATTAGATACGACCTGACAAGAGCTGCTGGCCGGGCTTGAGCAGATCACACTTCTTATCTGATGAAAGGGAGCTGAAGAAGCTTTCAAGGCACCGGGTAGAAATATGTTGTCTTTTGTATACAGAATCCACTAGTTGTAGTGTGATTATCTGAGTAGATCCCTGCTTTATCTGATGACAGAGAACATGAACAAGCTTTCAAGCTGCTGTGGAGAAAAGGTGTGGTCTTTTCTATACAGAATCCACTAGTTGTAGTTTGATTATTTCAGTGAACATTTCACACGATCCCTTATGCAGCTCTGTTCTCTGGCTGTATCTCTCTCTCTTAGCTCAGCATGGCTTATTTACATTTGCTTCTTAGCAAATAAGGCACATCCTGGCAAAACCCCTTTAATCAAAAGGGAAGGGAAAAAATGTGCCTTTAAGAAGGCAGAAGGTGGATTCAGACTATCACAGACTCCCAACAAGCAGTGCAGAGAAGCTGGAGTCATTCCATGTGTTCGAATAAAAGAAGCAAATGCTAAAAATAATTAATAGGAGTAGCATTACCCATAAGAAGTGACATATATTTTAGATATTTTCCCAACCACAATGTAACTTGCACAGCAGAAAATTTAGGGCAGCAAATTTCCATGGAGCTGGCAGTGACCACGCATCACTTCATAATGTGGCCTGTACACACGGCTGCCTGGATTAGTGGCACGTGGCGCACTGGCAGCAGATTTGCTGTGTACGGACCGTGCCATCATTGACTCCAGTGCTGGACGTCTGGTTCAAATACCATTGGCTGCGACAAACCATGATAGCTCATGACAGAAAACAAAAGCACTCAGGTCATGGAAAACCCATCACCCAGATTTCTCAAAATTTGCCTAATTAACAGAAATATGACAGTGAGCAACTTATTGCTGGGTAGTTTGGTAAACTTGCCATTCAGGGTACTGAAGAAGCTGGGTGCCAATCAATATGGCAGCCAGCACCGCTTCCACAAGACTTGTCGCCCAGTTTTTCATGTACTACAAAGAGCAAAAAATTGCAGCAAAACATTCCGCCCCCACGTTATAACTTTATTATGCAGATTTTTTATATAGGACCCCTGTAGACGTGACATAATTGGTTGTCATCCAGCTTTTCTGGACTCCAATGATATAAGAAACAGCAGAAGAGGACTTCACATGTATACAGGCAGGCGACTGCGGAGGCCAGGGATTGGTTGCAGCGTCATCTGATCCATGAACGTGAGGTCATCACCGAGGGACCGGAGACTAAAATCATCCGGATGGTCTAAGGCGGACTGCAAGGGCAATCCTGACCGTCCTCGCAGCTCTATGGAGATCGTGCAGCTGCTGACAGCTTGGTTCCCTATAGAGAAGACAGGGATGGTTTATGACCATCGCTGCCTTCCCAATTGCTCAGTGAGGAACATCTCTATAGCTCAGAAGGAAGCCTTCAGGCTTCCTGCTTCTATTCCCAGCTATTACATGATCACCGAGGCTAGGTCATTGCAGGAGCTGCTAGGTCAGTACATCCAGATTAGTCCTGCAGCCAACGCTGGGGTCTGTATATTCCCTGTAATGAAAGCTGATATATTAGCTTCACTTACAGGGGAAATCAGGAATAAAAGAGGAGAAAAAAAAAAAAAGGCATGAAAAATTAGTTTTGTTTTTTAACCTAATGAGGGACACTAAGGGCCTCACGTATGGAAACCGTCCAGGTCTAACTAAGACTCCTTTGCTGCCCATAGCAACCAATAAGAGCCCATAGCAACTAATCAGAGCGCCCCTTTCATTTCATATAGGGCTCTGAAAAAACTAATGGGGCGCTCTGATTGGTTGCTATGGTCAACAAAGACAGTCTTAGATCTGGACAGTTTTCAAGTCCCACTAAATGTCCAACAAATTCTAAAAAATAAAACACATTAAAAACAAGGCAAAAAAAAAAAAAAAAACCACAGGGAGCCTAAACTAAAAGATCTAAAAACTGTGGGGGACTTGTATGTATGCTGTTTTGGTCTAAGACTTTGTTGCCCATAGCAACCAGAGTTCTCCTAACACTATTTGAAATGAATCAGGAGCTCTGATTGGTTGCTGTGGGCTCTGATTGGTTGCTATGGGCAACAAGGCCAGTTTTCATACATGTGGTCCCATATATCTATTCAAAAACATCAAAAAGTGACAAAATAAGAAAAAAATTATTTAGTGCCACTTTTTTGCTATATAAATAAAGTGAAATGTTACAGGTTTTCCTGATGGCAGAAATAAAAAAAAAATAACGTAAAATTTACATAAAGAAAACCAAGTAGAATAAATGTGAGAAAGCAGGAAAAAAAAGAAAATGTGCCTGGTCAGGAAATGGTTAAAAATTAAAGCTGGCCTCTGATTTTTTTCTTGTGGGCAAGGACGACAAGTTTTACACCTTGACAGTTTTCTGAAATGAGGCCATAGAAGTTCTGTGAGAAGTCGTTCTATATCCCGTTATCCATAGCATGATAACCTAATTCATGAGCGGTCACCCCAGCCGGCCGCGAGGCAGTTAAGGAGCATTTCTCGCCTGCATTCTTTGCTCTCTTTACACTCGGCGCTGGCTTGGCAGCCGCCGCCGCCGCAGAGCTTGGAATCCTTCTGCTCCCAGATCTGCCGCTCTCTGGCCATCTCCCTGCATGCGTCCGGCTGCTGGGGTTGAAGGCAGCACATGTGGAATGAATAAGGAGTCACAGGAGCGTGAGGGGGGAACCTGACAACACATTTGGGGCCCACCTTCAGTCACGCTTCTGTGACTCCCACAAACCAAGGCGCAGATGAAACCTAAAGACCAAAAAAAAAACCACGACTCTGCCTGGAACGTGAAGGACAAGCGGAGGTTGCTCACGAAAGGCAGCGAGGAATATTTGGCCCCATTAGTGGAGGTGCAGAATGATAAAACAAATGACTAACAATAAAAACAACAACAACCCATAAAAACACGACATAACCCGCTGTATAAGCAGCATGTGTTCCCTATCATAGTCCAACAAAACCGAGGAGATGGGAATAGATGAATGTGGCCTATGTTTAGATCATACATGCCGATTCTCCCGCTTCTGGCAGAGGGTCCCGCTAATGGGGGTCCCCCCCGCCAACCCGGCAGAGTTGGCATTCCTCCCGCCACCAGCAGGCAGCGGGGGTTCTTTAAATTACCACAGCGCAAGAGTAGCGTTAGTGCGCTACTCTGTCGCCGTCAGGCCGCTCCTACGGGCGGGTGCAGCGGCCGCTCACCCGCCCGGCGAGTCTCACTGACTTGTGTTGCCGCAGCCGCACAGTCAGTCCGGAGGAGGCAGGAGGGATCGTTCCCCTCCTCCCCCTGTATGTACAGCGCCGGTGTGCGCTGTAAATACAGATCAGCGTTACAGGGGCTGTGACGCGCGGCTGCACTCACTCCCCCTGCGATGCTGAGGAGCTGGACGGGTTGCTGGGAGCCTGGTGAGGTGAGCAGTTTTTATTATTTTTTTTTATTAGCTACTGGGGGCTCTACCTGGCTACTGGGGACAATGCCTGGCTACTGGGGGCAATGCCTGGCTACTGGGGCAATGCCTGGCTACTGGGGACGATCCTTGGCTACTGGGGGCGATGCCTGGCGACTGGGGCCGATGCCTGGCTACTGGGGGCGATGCCTGGCTACTGGGGGCGATGCCTGGCTACTGGGGGAGATATCTGGCTACTGGGGACAATGCCTGGCTACTGGGGACTATGCCTGGCGACTGGGGGCTATCCCTGGCTACTGGGGACAATGCCTGGCTACTGGGGCCAATGCCTGGCTAATGGGGCAATGCCTGGCTACTGGGGGCGATGCCTGGCTACTGGGGGCGATGCCTGGCTACTGGGGGCCATGCCTGGCTACTGGGGGCCATGCCTGGCTCCTGGGGGCCATGCCTGGCTACTGGGGACAATACCTGGCTACTGGGGACAATGCCTGGCTACTATAGGGGGCACTACCTGGCTACTATAGGGGGCACTACCTGGCTACTATAGGAGGCTACTGCCTGGCTACTATAGGAGGCTACTGGCTGGCTACTATAGGAGGCACTACCTGGCTACTATAGGGGGCACTACCTGGCTACTATAGGGGGCTACTGCCTGGCTACTATAGGGGGCTACTGCCTGGCTATTAGGGGGCACTACCTGACTATTAAGGGGCACTACCTGACTATTAAGGGCGATCACCTGGCTATTAGGGGGCTACTACCTGGCTATAAGGGCACTACCTGGCTAGAGGGGCATCTACCTGGCTTTCTTCCAGAGCTGTTATGTATTTAGGTGGAGTGGGTGCGGCTTTTCTAAGGGGCGTGGCACAACAACTAGATGGGCGTCGACCTCTTCAATCTCCTGCTTTTCCACTTTCAAAAGTTGGCAACTATGGTTTAGATGCTGATGCAGCAGAGCTGAGTGTGTTATCTGCACAAACCATTGCTGTAGTCAAACACGTTATCTATGGTTTTACATGGGACTGCAGGTTAAAAGGGTTTGTCTGGCTCATATAAAATGAATTATTAAAGGTAGCTTTAAACATGTAGGCACAGATAAATAAAGACCATCACTATAGACATTGCTGTTCTGATTTTGCTTCATTTCACAGTTAGGAGCAGATTTTATCTTCTGCTTTTGCACACAAGCTTCCCTAGTTACCTGCTATCTTACTGTGCTCTTACAGGCTGCAGCACTGGTCGGGTGGTGACATTACTCCCTGATGTGTTTCTTTTCTTCAAAGATGTAGCTTGTTTACATTACTTACTGACAAGCTTTTAGACAATGCTGGAATATGGCTAGGATATGTCATCAGTGTCTGATCTGCCCGGGCCCCACCCCTCTCTGAAACCTCTCCATTCTGAATAGAGAGGTGGTTGGGACATTCCCATTGAAAAGAATGGGGGGTCCAATAACACACTTGTTATGTCAGCATGTCCCATGGATGATCGATTGGATTGAGATATGGTGAATTTCCCATGAAGAGATGTTCTCCTTCTTCAACAACGTGTAGGTAGGTGGTAAATGTCAACAGTGACAACCCTCTGGTGCCAGGATCCTAGGTTCCCGACAGCATCACTTGGCCTTCTCCAATAGTGCATCCTGGTGCCATCTGTTCCTCAGGTAAGTGATGCACCTGGCCACCCATACAATGTAACAGGAAAGCATGCATCACCAGACCAGGCCACCGACTGTCTTCTGCTGCGTCATGGTCCATGTCCATATTGTAGGCGATTTCACTGATGGAGTCAGCATGGTCACAGCAAGCTGCAATGCCCTGTGTGATCTGACATCTTTCTACCACAGCTTACAATACCGATCAGCAATCAATGCTACAGAAGGTCTGCTGCAGGATGAGACCAGGTGGGCTTGCCTTCATTCCCACCACGAACATCAGCGAACACTAAGTGGCCGTGACCCTGTAGTGGGTCCACCAGCCGTCCTCCTTTGGACCACTTTTGGTAGGTACTCTCCACTGCATACGCGGAACACCCCACAACACCCGCCATTTTGGGGATGCTTGGACCCAGTACAGTTTAGTTCTTGTCAAGGTTGCTCAGATCCTTAGGCTGGAGCCACACAGCAAAGGACAAAAAACTCATCGAAAACCAAAACCTAAAAATTGCTTTGAACCTGAGTATTCTGTCAGTTTTTTGTCCAAAGCAGCTGGGTTTCTGACGAGTTTTTTGGGGTGGTTTTTATTTTTTTAGGGTGGTTTCAGATTCTAAATACTAAAAACCACCAAAAATCTGACGGAAAACCTGTACTGTGTAGACATAGCCTAACACTTGCCCATTTTTTCTGCTTCCAACACCTCACTTGACTGTTCACTTGCTGCTTAATATATCCCACCCCACATTGGTGCTATAGCCAGAAGATAACCGATTTTATGGCTGACTGGTTTATGTCGGAGCCATTCAAGGGATTCCTCTTGTCGAATCAGCAATATAAGACATGCTACTTTGCATACAGCGTGCGCTGCTTTCAGACTCCCAGTTGAAATTAGGAATATACTGGGGCTGATTTATTAACACTAATACTTTGGGCTAGACCGTCTTAAAACGCACCACACTTATCACAGTGTTAATAAATTTCTCGCAGGTTTAGAACCGTGTGGTCTAATGTTACACCTTTTGTTAGGTGGTTTACTTTATGCCAATAATTCTGGCAAAATTTCAGCATGCTAAGCCATGCCCACTTTCAAAACCACGCCCTTTTGTCAATTGAGAGGAAAAAGTGTCTAGAAACCACCTAACACATGTAATAAACGTGGTGTAAAGCGTGTGCGCCAGAGGTCACAAGTTGGGCCAAAATTTGGTGCATTTGCCCTAATAAACGTGCCCCATTATGCAGTGTAAGGTTCCCATCTGCGTTGGAGGTTCCATTTGGCGCTTTTGTCCCAGAGGCCGCGCCAGATCACACGACGAAAACCAACAGCGCCTGATGGACCCACTGACCACAATGGGGTCCATCAGGTTCCAGCCATGGTGTCCGTCATTTTAAACGACCTCTGAAAACAGAGTGACTGCGATCCAGCGAGTAAACGAGCCAATACTTTATTCCAAATCCTCATGGCAGACAGAGGATAAAATATGCATAGCGTCGGCTGACGTGTTTCAGCTTCGGCCGAAGTCTTATTCACGAAGCTGAAATGCGTCAGCCGAGCTATGCATATTTTATCCTCTGTCTGTCATAAGGATTTATAATTAAAGCAGTGGCTCATTTACTGTTGGATCGCAGTACCATTTTTCAGAGCTCGTTTTAGAGTATAAGCTTACAGTAGGGAAGTAGCACAACAGGCCTGTTAATGCTACCTATAATCACCGTGGGAAACTCAAACCCGATTTTTCTCAAGCGTCATTTTTAAAATGAAAATCATGTGCTG
>JAODAL010076499.1:0-13605 GCA_025379985.1 Phyllomedusa bahiana | reverse complement strand
TCAAAAACTGTATCCCCTAAAAAACCCCTTTTTAAAAAAATCAAAAAGTTTAAACGTTTCAGTAATCAGTAAATTGTCACACTCACCATCTGTGGGGATTCTGGTCATTTGTAGCTTTTCCGAAATTAATATATTTATAAGGTTGATTTGAATATTTTCAGCAGTTTTGACCTTAAATGACATTTTCAGTGATAAATTTATACAGCTAATGCCCAAATAGAAATATTTTTAATATACCATTTTTGTTGGACTATAACATGCACCTAAGTTTTAGGTTGAAGAAAATCAGTAAAAATATTTTCAACAAAATGGTATACTAAAATGTTTGACCCTTTACCAATGGAGACAGTTTTGACCTTACAGAGCCCCATTTTTTTTTAAATCTGACTTGTGTCACTTTATGTGGGAATAACTGTTTAATTTTTTTAAACCTATCCATGTGATTCAGGTATTTTCCCTCATAAAATTGTGCTTTGAGTTAGCTAGTTACAAATTTTGGTTCATACAATCCTTGTTTATTTGTAAAAAAAAAAATATAAAAATTTGTCATGAAAATTTGAAACATTTTTCATTTTCAAAGTTCAAAAATGTATGCATTTAAGACATAGTTATACCAAATAATATAATTTATAATGCACCTAACCCATATGTATACTTTATGTTATCTTCATTTTTTTAAATTTACTCCTATTTTTTTTACAATGGGGGCCTATAAATTTAGTAGTAATTTTTTCACATTTTAAAGTAGATTTGCAAAAGTTTTTTTAGGGACCAGTCCAGGTTTGACGTGGCTTTGAGGGCATGTATGTTTGACACCCCATAAATTATTCTATCTAAGAAACCCCACTCCTTAAATTTTCTAAACCACATTTGGAAGTTATTGACCTCTAAGTTTTTTACAGGAATTAAAGCAAAGTGCGGGTGAAAGTTTCAAAATTTTACTTTTTTTTGCAGCGTTTTAATTTTAATCCATTTATTCACTGGAACACAGTAATTTTCCCAGGGAAACCCACAACTCAATATTGATCCCCCGTTTCTCCCTATATTCCTTATGTGGCCTTAGTGCGCTATTTGACTCAACCACAGGTATCAGTATAGGAGGAGCAGCTACTTGACTTTGGGGTCTCATTTTCATTAGGATATTTTTTTAGGTATCATTTCAGGTTTGCAGGACAAACCCCCAAGGTGCTAAAACTTAATAAACATCCCTAAACCTCATTTCGAATACTACAACCCTTAACGAATATATCCAGGGGGGTAGTGACTATACTGACCTCAAAGGTGTTTCACACATTTTTCAGTGTTTTCAGAAAATGAAAAATATCTTTTTTTTTATAATATGCAATTTTAGCTGAAAATGTTTCATTTTCACAAGGAATCCTGGAAAAAAGCACACCAGAATTTGTTACGCAATTTCTTCCAAGTTCAGCAATATCCTACATGTGGGTGTAAACTGCTGTTTGGGTGCATAGCAGGGCGTACAAGGGAGGGAGTGGAATTTGGCTTTTGAAACGCAAATTTTGATGGGTGCCATGTCGCATTTGCAAAGTCTCCAAAGTACCAAAAGGATAACCTCCAAAAGTCACCCCTTTTTGGAATGAACCCCCCCCTCCGGGACACATTTTTGGGGGTGATTTGCATTTTGGCAAACGTTTCACATTTTTTTTTGCGTTGATCAGTAAAAATAGAAAAAAAAAAACAGCAATACCGCCATTGTTTTCTTGGCTTTATTTTTACAGTGTTCGACGTGCGGCCTAAATTACATAATAACTTTACTATGCGGGTCAATTACAATGATATTAATTTTATATAGTCTTTTATGTTTTACTGCTTTTACATGAACAAAATACGCAATTTTTAGTGGTTTCATTTTTTCTTTTTTTTTTTTTTACAACAGTCCCCTTTTCGTTTTTAAATTTTTACATTTAAAACTTTACAAAATCCCAAAATTAATATATAGTTTTTTATGTTTTTCTTCTTTTACATAATAAAAGCACTTTCTAAAAGCACTTTGTACTCACTAGACAGAAAAAAAAAAAAAAAAAGAAAAAAAAGTTTGTTTTTAGGGGATTCCCCACGCAAGGGGTTTTCGGACCCTTTTTTTTGGCGTTTTTTCGGGTTTTTCTGACCCCGAAAAACCGGCCGAAAATGAGCACAATTGTGCTCCATGGGGAAAACCCGTGCAGCATCCCCCACTGCACGGTTTTTTTCCGCCGCGGGTTTGCCGCCGGCGGTCCGGCGGCAAAACATTGAACAAGCCATCTTTTTTCCGAAAACCGGGAAAAACTGTGCTTCTAAGGGAGGGGGGAAAGGGGTCTTCTCCGCTCATTGCGGAAAAAAAACCGCCCCCCCCTCCCCCCGGGGGCGGTGGGGGGCGCAAAACAGGCAATACCGCATTAAAACCCTATTTATTTTTTAAATTTTTTTTTTTGTGTAAAACAATGTTTATGCATTACTATATTCTGATAGCCACAACTTTTTTATTGGTACCATCTTAGGGTTTATATGACTTTGTGATTGCTTTTTATTTCATTTTATGTCCAGTGAGATGAACAAAAATTGCAATTCTGCCACCATTTTTTGTGGGGTTTTTTTAACAGCATTTTGCGGTTTAAATAATGTACAATTTATAGGCTAACTTTACACACCTCGATACTAAATATGTAATTTTTTTTTTAAATAAAAAAATGGGGGGTTATTGGCATTTATAATTAGGAAAGGGTGGTGAAAATGTTTTACTTTTCTGTTTATTTTTTTGCTATTTTTTTACACTTTTTGTTTTACTTTTTGAACTTTTTTTACTTGTCCCTATAGGGTACTAGACTCAGCGATCACTTGATCACTGGTATAATACTGAGCAGTACATGCCTATACTGCACTGCATTATTTTACTGCAAAAAATAGAAAAAAGCGGCAGCACCATCAAAATTCACCAGTCTTTACAAATGGCATACATTTTTAGAAGCATTGCTGTTTCCTTTATTAGTGTATTACCTATTTTATTTTAGTGTCATTTACTGTACCATATCCAGCTGGGGCCTCAAACACACCGGGGCCGGCACGTCAAGAAAACCAGAAACCCTTTGTTAGTTTCTGGTTTTTAGGCACCATGGGCACTCCGCATTAAAAGAAGAAAAGGGGAAAACCCCACTCCTCCTGCCTATCCTATAGATGCACTGTCACAATTGACTCTCATTAAAAAAGGGGTCCCCACTACATTTTGTTTCATCTTACCCAGTCCTTTTTTTCTTGTTTCATTTTAATTAAAGGGGCTTGTTACAGGCTTCTACAGGCTCGCAAAGCCAGCCCGTTATACTAAGAAACCCAGTGTGGCAGCCTATCATGGGAATTTAACAGGGTCTTCAGGGGGCCGGGGGCACCGCTGCCCTGGGGCCGTTTCCCTCCTGCCAGGGCCCGCGCGGCATTGCTCCCCCGGTCACCCTCCCCCCACGCCGGGCTCGCTTACCTGCCCCCCCGTAAGGCGCTCCTTTTTCCCCGGGCCCGTCGTGCGCATGCGCCCCCCCGCCCGAGGGGCTGGTTTTTAAATTAAAGGGCCAGTGCCCTAATTGGCTTACTCCGGGCGCTGGTCCTAATAATGTATCCGCCCCCGGCCCCTGTTGCCAGATTGTTGGTGTGCTTTGTGGAGTTTGGAGGTCCTTGTGTCCGATTGCTTATCCTGTCCAGCCCCGTTCCGCACTCCCTGACCTTGCCTTTTTTCCCCGCCCTGCCCGCTGCCCCGCCTCTGACCACGAACCTCTCCCCGCCCCCCCTACCTTCTGCCTGTTCCTACTACGTTTTTGGGGATTACGATCCTGTCCCACCATACCCCCCCCGCCACCGCAAGCAAGTCACGTCAGGGTACGACCGGGTAGCCTCACCCCGCAGCAATCCTCCCGCTTTTGGCGGCGGGCTCTGGGAAAAAAAACCGGGGCACTTAGACTCCTTCCCGCCTTTTGCTTAACAAACCACCGTTTGCGGTGGTCCAGGGGATCCACCGTACCGTCACAGTACAATCGGGCCCATGATTCCGCCGGGGTACCTTTGCCCGAACTCCGGGACTTACACAGCCTCCCCCAGAAGGGGTCAGCGCATCCCCCACTCCGCCATGATCAGAACCTTGGGGCCGCCTACCTCCCCCCGGGGCCGCTGCCACCCCACCGCACCAATTGCCCCTAGCATCAGCTCCTCCTGCTCGGGCAACCGGGACCTTCCCCTCATCTCCCGCCCCCCCCCGCTATGATGGAACCCAAGAAGTGCAAGGTTTCACAGTCTTTTTCTATACACATCAATGCGGGACATAAATTTTCCCACGGGCGGGCTAAAGTCGCCTTTATTATTGCCTCCAAACTGGCAAGCTCGGGCCCTGGCCACCCCTTTGGGACCGGGAGACCCCAACGGCTAATTTTAAACCCCTTCCTCCAGGGGTTTCCCGGGATTTTCTTTGAGGAACCCCGGTCGCACCTCCTCACCCGCAGCACGCCCCCTCCGACAGGGCACTCCACTGGGAACTACTCTGTGCAGTTCCGCACTCTAGCCTCGAACTACCGGAAAAACGGGCTCTGGTGGCTATTTTCTGGAAAAGGCCTTTCGGGACATTTTAAGACAGCTCGGGGGGCGCGACCTGCTACCCCCTTTGGGACGAACGATTCTTGGGGCCACCCGATCGATATCCTTTTCGCCGAAACAACAGGCCCGTCTCCAACCGAGCCCAAACCCGACCCCGCCCCGCTACCCCTTACTCCTGTCTTCCCAACGCCCTCCTTTTTCCTCCCCCCAACGGTTCTTGAGGACAACCTTTTTCAGGGGAAAGGGGCAAAATCTACCCAAGAACGCTCGCACACGTCTCCCAGTTGTGCTTCTACTGCGGCTTTCCGGTCACTTCATTGGACGTCCTTTGCGCCCGGAAACCCGCACCTAGGGCTCGAGGAGGGGCAACCCTAGGTTCAGGCGACCTCCCCCGTCGACCCTTTCGGTTTTTTGGGGGCCTCGCCGGACAGCCCTTTCCAGACCACCCCCCCCTTCCGGGACTCGGGGCCCGCCGGAATTCATTACCATGCACGGTGTCTCATCCCGGGCTTCCAGTGACCTCCCTGCAAAACCCTTGTTCGTGTCCTCCGTCAGTGCGAATGCCTCAAGATGCCATTCGGTTCTGCACTGCGCCCTCATCTTGCAGATTGGGGCGTTACAAAAAGAATCTATGAAGTTTTTCGTACTGCCTGTCCCTTTCTGAATCCCCTGGGCCTCCCTGGTTGCAAAGCATCTCCGACCCGAATTGGAACCAGGCGAGTTTCCCCTTTTTTGGGGTCCGGCCTCACTCACGATCCTTCGGGCATCCGCCCGCTCCTTCAATTTTTCCGGGGTTTACCAAAACCTCAAGTCTTTTTCCAGTCTGCCCTCCTTACCAGGACTATCGATGTTTTCTCCGAAAACGGGCCGTACTTTCCTCCCACCGGCCCTTCTTTTCCCTTTATCTGCACCGGGGACTACTCCCCCCTCGAGGCAGTTTTTCCCCGCTTTCCTCCCGGAACAAACAAGACCGATTTATCCAAGAAACCTACGCGGCTTCAACTAAGTCTTCATCACCTGCGGGGCCGATTTTTCTTCGTCGAAAAAATTTTGGGACCCTTCGCCCTTTTAATCATTACCGTGGCCTGAACAAAATAACATCAAGAACGCCCCCCCCCTCCCTTTTATCTCCGAGCTTTTTTTGACCGCCTTCGTGGCGCAAAAATCTTTTCAAATTTGATCTCCGGGGAGCCTAAAACTGATTCGCATACAAGGGTGACGAGGGGAAAACACCTTAACACCCGTGAGGGCCATTTCGAGTATCCTCAGCCTTTTGTCTCGTAACGCTCCGGCTTATTCCAAACTTTGTAATAATTTTCCCGGGCCCTTTTATACTTTTTGGTTTATTTCTACGGGATGACATTCTTCCCCCCCCCACTATTCCCAACCGGACCCACCGCACCACTCCCCAGGTCTCAACCCCGGAGTCACCAACTTATCCCGGGGGAGAATGTTTTTGAACGCACCTCACTGCCCTTTTGGGGAAATCTGTCAACAATGTTTTCAGATGGCCCCCACCAACTCTCACAGTCCTGAATGGCCCGCCATGGGCCCGGGCCTTCAGCGTTTTGTAGGCTTTGCCAACTTTTTTAGGGAAATTTTTTCCCCCAGTTCTCTCTCTTGTGGCACCCCTTGGGTTCCCTCACCAAAAGGGGGCCGACCCCCCAAATCCTGGCCCCCCCGACTCAAGGGCTTTCAAACTCTGAAAACCGCATTCGCTTCCGCTCCGTTTCCCCCCCGACCCCCACGCCCGTTTGTCTTAGAATCGATGCCTCCCAGTTGGTGCCCGCCATTCTTCTTCAGAAGACCCCCTCGGGAAAGTTGCGAATTGTGGTTCTTCTCCAAGACCTTCACCCCCCAGCTGAGCGAACTACACCCTTGGGGACCGGAACTCCTTGCAAAAAATTGCCCTAGAAGAATGGCCACCGCTGGAAAAGGGGCTCCAACCCCATCGAAAAATACACGATCCAAAACCTTCTCTATCGCAAAACTGCCCAGCGTTTAACCGCGACAAGCCCCGGGGTCGCTTTTCTTCGCTCGTTTTTAATTTTTTCCTACCTTCCACCGGGCTAAAAAAAAAGTCAGGGCAGACCTCCTCCAGATCCTCTGATACGGAGGGTTGGAGCCCCCCTAAGCCATTATTCCCCCCGGAACGGTTTTGCTGCTCTCCTTGAACCTTCACAGGTACCTCCGGGAAAACCCACCGCCTCTTTGCGGCTCAGAACCTTAAATGGGGGCATTCTCCCCCAAATGCGGGCCATCCTGGGGTTCACAAGTCCCTACAATTCATCTCCAGATACACGGTGGCCCACTCTCAAGCAAGACTTCGGGACTTTTTTCTCTGCCTGTGCCTCTTTTCTCGTAAAAAGGCCCTCCCTCAACCCCGGGGCTACTTTTGCCTCCCCTGTGCCGAGAAGCCTGGACCCATATTCTATGGCTTTTCACTACCTCCGCCTCATCCGGAAACACGGTCTTTTTGGGGGTGGGAAAAGTTTTCCAAGAGGCCCCTTTTTTCCCCCCTTGCCCGGTTTTCCCTCTCACCTCACACCCATTTCTTTTTTTACCATATCTTTCGGGTTTCATGGGTCCCCTCGCACATCACCTCTTATAGGGATCCATTTTTGGGCAAGTTCTGGCGGGGTCTGTTACTTAGTTACGGTCCAGCTGGACTTTTCGTCTTCGACCAACCCCCCAGACCAAAGGGCATTTGGGGAGGGCAACCAAATCTTAGGGGCTTATCTGCGACATTTTGTGTCTGCCCGGGGGAAAAAAATTGGGTCCCCTTCCCCCTGGGGGGAATTCCTTACAATTCCCTAGACTCGGAGTCTGCTAAACCGCCCCCTTTTTTATTGTGTTTGGGTTTTCAACCCCGCCCCCCTCTCCCCCAGCCCTTCGTTCACGTTCCTGCCTGGATGCCCAAATACAACATCAATCACCGGCAGGTCACTCGCAGGCCCCGCTTTAGCTTCCTCTCGTACAAGTTCAGGGCCAATACCGAGACCTCCTCCCGTTTTTTGCCCGTATAGATTGGCTATCGGCCAAAACATCCTTTTCAAGGTCCCACTACAAGTTGGCCCTAAAAAATTTGGGGCCCCTTTTTTTGGGGACTTTTGCACTTTAAACCCCTCCCCTACAAGCTCCCCTTGCCTCCCCCTCTGCGTGTCCGAACGCCTTCCCCTGCTCGCTCCTCAAGTGTGGTGCTGAATCCTTCTCCCGTAGATCTATCTCCCCTTCTCCCGTGGCCGAATCGGATACATCTTTTAGGTCAAAGGGGGTGCTGGCACAGAAAACAGTGAGGGGGAAGTTGGTTTTTTTCTCATGACTGGAAGGGGTTCGGGCCTGAGAGCGTTCGTGGGGGCCGGAAGGCAATCTGTTTCCAATCTCCGGCAGTTCAAAAAAAAGGGGAACCAAGGGGGGGGGGGTACTTCATTTTCGGCCGCGGGCACCGCTGCCCCTGCGCCTTTTTCCGCCGCCCGGGCCGCGCGCGGCTTGCGGTCACCCGCGGTCCCCCCTCGTCCCCACCCGGCTCCTTACCTGGCCCCCGCTCCGTGAACGGCCTCCTTCTGTCCCGGGCCTTCGTGCGCATGCCGGCCCCCCCCGACGGCCGGTTTTAAATTTTAAAGGGGCCCGTGCCCCGGGAAATGGCTTATTCCGGGGGCTGGGCCTATATAATTTTATCCCCCCCGGCACCTGTTGCCAAATGTTGTTGCTTTTTGAAGTTTTTGGGGTGTCCTTGTGTCCGTATTGCTTACCTGTACCCGTCCGTTCCCACATCTCCGACCTTGCCTGTTTGCCCCCCCTGCCCCCCGACCGTCTTCCGCCTCTGAACCCTGAACCCCTGCCGCCTGCCCGACCCCTGCCTGTTCCTGACTACGCCTTTGGGTTAGATCCTGTACCACCATACCCCCCCACCCCCAACAAGTCACTCAGGGGTAACACCTGGTAGCCCCACCCCAGCAAGCCATCCCCTTTGGGCGGGGGGCTGGGGAAAACCAGGGGCCACTTAACCCGTTCCCTGGGGTGGCTTAACTACCACCGCTTGCGTGGGGCCCCCCGGATCCACCCTACCGTCACAAAATCTTAGCTATATATCTAGGAGCTGGCACCAAACAAGAGGGGAATCTCAGAAAAAAGGAAGAAATTTGATGGGCATATATTTCAAAGTACTTAACATAAAAAAAATCCTTTGTAGGGGAAACCCTTTACGGATATAATCTGTCACATAATACACAACTGGTTTCATTCACTGATCACATGGGCTCTGCTTGTGAGTCTACACAATCTATTGGACGAACCCATAAGCCAAATGTTGGGAAGGGGTTAAAACACAAAATCATGTTTTAATGTCATTTCTATTTTATTTTTTTGTTAATGGAACCATGCAGGGGCTTATTTTCTGTGGGATAAGTTGACATTTATTGGCACCATTTTGTTGTACGTTTGACTTTTTGATCATTCTTTTATTCTGTTCTTTGCTAGGCAGGATGATCAAAAAAATAGTTCTGGTGTAATTTTTTATTTATTTTGTTACAGGGTTCGGCATACATATGATTATTTTATAAATGGGATCATTATGGACACAGCAATACCAATTCTGCCTTTATTGCTTTTATTTTAATTTTTTCCCCAAAAAAGTGTTTTATTGGAGAAATAGAGGTTTTGGGTGACATGTATGATTTATGGCACTAAGATGCCAATTTTGAAGCGCATTATATTAATGTAGAATGCACCTGAATGTATGAACCCAGTCTACTGCGGGTCATAAATCATGCGCATTCTAGCATAAAGGCGACACTTCTGGCTCAGGAAAACCATTTTTAAAGTGGGTTACCTGTTCCAGCACTAATGCACCTAGATTTGCCGTACTGAACCTCTAAATGTGTAGCTTTGTACGGTTCTAGTGCGCCCCCCAAAGTGCCATGGGCGCACTGTAATGCGCTTTATATTGGCGTGCGGGAGTTTTAAAAATATAGCGAACGGGGCGCAAGATCTCGGGCTAAAAAAAGGCCAGCCTTCTGGCGCAGCCCCATTCATACATGCCGCCCTTTGTGTTTGTGTTATTTTCTTACTTTTAGTTTTTATTGTTTCAACTGTTTAATTTTTGTCTGTTTTTTTTATTTTTTTTTAGTAGTCCCAATATAGACCGTGACATGGTAATCGCCCCCTTTTTTTTTAATACATAGCAGTACATTACAGTATTGGTTTGTAGTATGACTGTGACAGGCAGCCTGTTAGGCCTCATAAGTGGCAGGGTCTAGCAGGCTTCTGTACATGACAGACCTGGTGGCCATTTTTTGTCTCTCCACCCCCACTATTATAACTTTTGACACCTCCCTATAGAATCATGAGGGTGCCTATGACTGACAGTAGGAGTTTACTTCTTATGTCAACCATTTAGATGTTGCTCCCACTATTGACTGCAGCATCTAAGGGGTTATGTGGCTGTGATCAGAGCTAGTCCGAAATCAGTCCATTTGATGTATTTGGGGTACACGGTTCAATAATAGCCCCCATTTCCATGCTTCAGATAATGGAGGCACAGCTTCTGCAACATAAGTGTAGGGTGCCCGACATTAACTACTTAATGTACTGAATGTACATAGTCTGTTTTCTTTGTGTGTAGCAATAGACTGCGGTGCCTGCACCAAACAATCTGTTCTTTATTACGTTCAGTTTTTCTATTCTTTGCAACAATAAAGTGAGAAGATCATTGTTTCTAATCATGGAAATGAAAACGGACAAGATATTGATCCTCGTAATAGAAACATATCACCACATTATACATCCTAGAATGGCAGTCATAGTTCTCCTATTAGAATTTAGCTCAAATTAAACGTCTGATTAAATTTCATCTAGTAATCCCATTCCACATTCATCCTTAGAAATCACAAAACACCATTTTACCTATGTTTTTAGTTTATTAATGATCTACAGCACATGTTTTAAGGTAATGACTCTACCTTCTCTTTGGTTTGTCCTTTTCACCCTGTCTGGATAACTGCTAGTGCAGACCATAAGATCGGTCCTGACAAGGCCTTTTTAATGTTAACTGAGGTAGCCCAGGTATTCTTGGCATGGCAGACATTCAAAGACAATATTTTCCATAGCGCCTTTATGATGTTAAAATCTGACAGTATTGTTTATTTCATCTGTTATGCTGGAAATACAATTTGTCAAGAAAATTGTCGAGACAAAATGATATCTTCATTAGTCATGACGTCTTGCCTTCTGAAGTTCCATTTTCTCAACAAATGTATCACCTACAGTTGTCTGATTTTGTTTTCAAGGCTTTGGTAGCAACCGTATTTGCTATCTAAAAAAAAAATTCAGGAAATGTTGAATTTGGTACGGAAGGAGCATATTTACACAATCAGTGGCACTAAATAATTTACTATGTAGATATTTCTATATATGTAAGAGAAGTAGAATTACATAACTTGTCTGTTTAGCTTGGAAAATGCATTTTCCATTATACTGTTAGAACATAACCGAGAGTGCTCTCATCCAGGATATTCATCTATCAGCCAGAGCCAAGATCAGTTACAAAGGTCATGTCTCCTTCTGGAAAGCTTGTCCATCAGTGCATTAAAAAATTGACAAAAACTGTGGCAATGTGTTACCACAGAGCCTCTGTCCCAGTATCCTGATCTTCTTCTGTCTGGTTTTCCTGTTCCTTGACCTTCTTACATGCATGTGTCCTGTTACATGCATCGTGTCCATGCTGACTTCTGTTTTGTGGGCGTGGATCTGCCCCTGAACCAAGGGCAAAACCCCCCCCCCCCCCATGGGGATTTATAAAGACCCTTCCTCCATCTTCCGGGGCCAGAAAACTAAGGTCCTTTTGTTCCTGTTAATGGAAAGGTGTTTGACTGTCCTCTATCCATCAGCATCGGCTAGTTTCCCCCAAACCCCGATTCTTCTGCTTGGATACCGTGGTTGCAATTGTTTAGGCCATACTGGCAGCTGTAGTTAAAAAATTTGTGCAGCTTTGCGTTATCCTAACTTGGCACTTGGTACTGTCTATTTCAAGGGTATGATCTAATCGTAGGAATAATTTTCTGCAGCACACTACAAATGGAGACAATAAGGAGGGAACCTGTTCCCCTAAGATTAAAAAAACGTGATTGAAATTACCTCACTTACTGCCCTAAGATGAAATGCCTAACCGCCCTACTCGCTTATAGCCGTGAAGAGCAATTGCCGATGGAGGGGAGCTCAAGTTTGAGGTTTTGCATCGGTGAGCATGAGCTTATAGCTACACTCCTGCCGAATATGATTGCCATCTTCTGCCTTGGTACAATGACTAGGGCTAGGTTAACACGGCTTAACTGCGGGATCACGGAATTACGCCGTTTGGCTGGGGCGGGGGGCGGGGGAAGGAGCGGGGGGGCCGGCAACGTCGCCGGCCCATTTGACTTGCATTACCAGCGGGCGTATTTCGCCGCTGGTAATTCACATGTTACTTATCTCCCCGCCTGGCGGATTCGCCGAGCGGGGAGAGGAGACGTAATCCATAGTTCTCTATGAGAACTGTGGATTACCGTAATGAATGGGCCGTTTTCAGCCCGTAATTTGCGCACTTCGGCGCGTAATTACTGACCGAAATACGGCCCATTTTAAGTCGTGTGAATATGGCCTAAGGGTGACATGTATGAATGTTGGCACTGACAGGCCAGTTCTAAATAGCTTTAAGGCAGTGTAAAATCCACAACAATGTATGAAGCTGTTCTTCTGCAGGTCATACATACAGACACAGTCAAGTTCCAATATGACAAGTCTGGCTCAGGCACCACCTGTAACCTGGTCTGGCTGTTCTTACAGTAATGTGCCTAGATTTGGCATCAAAGAATCAGAAATGTGTCTACTTCTTTGAATGTGGTGCAACACGGCCCCAGAACGTCCCAAATCTTTGGTGCATTAAAAAGTGTCTTTGGGACATTACAAAGGCACTTATCGTGCCAAAGTTTGGAGTGTACGTGTTCATACATTATTTTTGGCTCAAAGTACATCAGAAAACTGGCGCAGCCCTGTTCATACATGTCGCCCTAAGAGTCTTCTGCCCATCCGTGTAATAGCTGTTGTTAACAGAGACTACCCTGGACTCACAACACGGGAAACACTAGTGTAAAACTCCACACCTACTTGCAAGAGTAACAGATGAAGAAATAACAATACCTTAATCCCCACTTCCCAGTTTAGCACAATGCTAAATTTAAGAGCAACCCAATGAGTCCTTTTGTTCAGTAAGCCTTTTGACACAAGCTATACAACTTATGCATGTAGACAATCTAATGCTTAAAGGGGTTTTGCCACGAAGTGAGTTCCTTAACTCTTATCTGCTCAGGGGAGAATATAAACAAAGCATGCTGAGTCATGAACGCTGCAGGGGTGAGAGGGAGGGGGTGAAGAGGAGGGAGGAACCAGGGAGCGTTTTCTAAAGTTTACTCAAATAATAACATTACAACAGTGGATTCTCTATAAAGCAGAAACCTCATACCACCGCCACTTTCTCCCCAGCCCCTTGCAAGCTCCTTCATGTTCCCCGTCATCAGATAAGAATCAAACACGCAAGCGTGGCCAGATCAGCTCGTCTAATGTAAATTTCAGGAACTAAGGGGGAACTGAGCAATGCTGTGCTCTCACAGGCTTCACTTTTTGTAATTTATAAAATATTTAGAAAAAGTGATTTTAAATTAACCCATTTTGGAGGATCCCACATCAACATTACATCGTGGCAAAACCCCTTTAATTAAGAAGCCTAAAGAACTTCAGAATGTATATTTTCATCATGAGTAATGGTTACTATTTTCTTTATGAAGAATATGTACATTGTTGAACTGGAGTGCCTGGGGCTTAGCAGTGAAGTTGATTCTTGGGGCAAATCACTGGAGTTGATTTTTGGGGCTCATCCTACAATACTGTACTGTATATGACTGCACAAGGCTCTTGCTCTCTGCATCTGGCTTCTTGCCTTTCTTTCTCTGCCTTTCTCCCTGAAAATTGTCCGTAGGCTGTTGGTCCAGCATGTCCAAGGGCCCC
>JAODAL010076498.1:0-13605 GCA_025379985.1 Phyllomedusa bahiana | reverse complement strand
AAATCTTCTTCATGGCTGTCGAAAAGTGCCCTTTCATTTGGGAATCAGAAATAAACATGAATTTAGGAAATGTGAGGACAGGGTGTAATTTGTAGTAACAAGAAGAAAAAGATTGTCCCCCACAAGTAGCAAAACAGTAACAATGCAGATACAGGACAAGAATCTGCAGAACTAAGCAAATGCTAAATATTTGCAGGTCACAGTTATGTATGAGAGCCAAGATGATTATCTATAAAATGATGGGAGTCAGTCCATTTTATAATGACTCCAAGTCCACAGCCCTGGCCTAGGCCATCCAATTCTTTTTTTCAGGTCCTCAAACAGTTCTTTGCCTAGAGGAGCCATGTTGAACTTCCAGTGACCAGTATGAGATAGCGATAACAATACATTTACCACACCTGCTCCCCATTGTAAGCGGGTGATTGATTGACGGTCAAGAAATAATTACAATGAAGCAGAATATATGAAAAATGAAAGGTTTAATGCATAAAGAAATAGAATGATACTTAGCTGCAGTTATAGATGAATAGTTCATGCACAGTGAAATGGTGAGCCCCTCAGTACCACATGTACACCCATCTCGTCCGATGACCACAGAAGGGGTGCTGGGTGCCTGCATGGCCCAGCCGAAGCTAGTTATCAGTGGCAAAGCCAGCCTTTTTATGCTAGATAGATTCAACACTTAATTGACAGAAGGACCATACATGGTATCCCTTATGTGTACAGTTTCTAAACTGTATAGTCAGCATTACAAGAGCTTCAGAACTTATCTGACCATCCATACATGGGAGGGTATAAGAATACTTGAGAAGAAATGTATGAGCAGTATTGTGGGGGGGAAGTCAGCTTTGAACTACTGAGCAGTCAGGCAGGGATCACCAAAGGTCACGAGCTATTGAACAGAAATAGACCAATACGGTCGTGTACTATGACAGCTGCCCTCACACTGAGATAGAGTAAAAACTAGATACCTTGTATATCAATGAGGCATAAGAAACATATCTCTATATCACACATGAATCATTTCCATCCTATTCCACCCATTCACACCTGAGACCTTGTAACACTAACAAGTCAAATGACACTGTAGAGGGAAAATGGCAAATTGGGCACAGTGTATCCATTTTCACTTAGGGGTATACTCACTTTTGTTGCCAGCGGTTCAGACATTGATGGCTGTTTTGAGTTATTTTGAGGGCAAATTAACACTGGTAAATTAAAATGGCTTCATTTTCTATCCTGGGACGGGGTATCCACTATAGTGTAGGTATATATATGTACAGAATAGAGACATATATAGAGTGTGATCTTGCTCTCAATCCTCCTCGTCGTCTTCAGGTTCCTCAGGTCCAGGACTCTCACAGCTAAAGCCATTGGCCCTTTTCATCAATGACCCCCCAAGGATGGACAAGGACGGAGACCTCAGGGCCCCCAGGATATTAGACCTCACTCTGGAGATCATCTACTTGGTAACTGGAGAGGTGAGAGTCTCACTTGACCTCGCTCTTCTCTCTATCAGTAACAGGTGAATGATGGGATAGGTGAGGGGTTCTTAGAATCTATGTAGTGATCAGTGTCTCCCCATACACAGGATTACACAGTAGTGAAGAAGTCGTCTGGGGAGTGTGTGGCCCCATGTTTGTCAGGAGGACGGAGCAGCACCCAGAGCCCCGAGCCTCCACCTCATTCACTGATACAGAAGATCCTAGAACTGACCACCAGGATCACTGAGCTGCTGACTGGAGAGGTAACTGGGAATGCTGGGTATGAAATAGTAATACTACTGGAGGGGTCTGTATGATGATTGGAAAGGTGACTGGTAATGCTGGGAATTATATAGTAACACCACTGGAGTGTCTGGCTGATGATGGATCCTTGCATTGTCAGGTTCCTATAAGGTGTCAGGATTTCTCTGTCTATGTCTCCATGGAGGAGTGGGAGTACATAGAAGAACACAGGGATCTGTACCAGGAGGTCATGACGGAGGAACCCCAGCCGCTGACATCAGGGATGGACATGTACGGAGACCTCAGGGCCCCCAGGATATTAGACTTCACCCTGGAGATCATCTACTTGGTAACTGGAGAGGTGAGAGTCTCACATGACCTCGCTCTTCTCTCTATCAGTAACAGGTGAATGATGGGAAAGGTGAGGGGTTCTTAGAATCTATGTAGTGATCGGCATCTCCCAATACACAGGATTACACAGTAGTGAAGAAGTCGTCTGGGGAGTGTGTGGCCTCCCGTGTGTCAGGAGGACGGAGCAGCACCCAGAGCCCTGAGACTCCACCTCATTCACTGATACAGAAGATCGTAGACATGACCACCAGGATCACGAAGCTGCTGACTGGAGAGGTGAGGGGAATGCTGGGACATTATACATAACACAGGGGATGATGGTTCTGGATGATGAGAGGCGAGGGGAATGCTGGGATATTATACATGACACAGGGGATGATGGGTGTGGATGATGGGAGATGAGGGGAATGTTAGGACATTATACATTACACAGGGGATGATGGGTCTGGATGATGATGATGATCCTGGGTGTGTGGGACATTTACCATAAAGGTGTGAGGGATGGTGTGCTGGGTCCTATGGTTCCATGGGAGGATGGTGAGCTACATAGAGGGGGGACAGGACACAGGGATCTGTACCAGGAGGTCATGATGGAGGATCACCGGCTGCTGACATCACAAGGTGAGAGGAGATTAGATACAGCAGGGAGTGATGTCACCAGGTGAGAGGAAATGAGACACAGCAGGCAGTGATGTCACCAGGTGAGAGGAGATGAGACACAGCAGTGGGTGATGTCACCAACCTACGTGATGCTGGTAGGAAATGGTCATAATAAGTGGTCCTGCTGGATCCAGCTCTGGCTTTTTCCATAGTAACTTAGTAAAACTGCAGGAGTTTTCGCGCCTAAAAGGAATGTTTAAAATATTTCTCTTTTGTGGTTAGAAAAAAAAATCCTAAGAACTTTTTTTATTTTAACAGCACAAACCCGTAGGTTCTCTGAAGGAAACGTCATATCTTCTGTAAGTTATAAAGTAGCAGAAGATATCACACAGCACTCTTCAGGAGAAAACCACAGTACCCTGAAGTCACATCCAGGACATCACAGTACAAACCTGTCGTATGAGCCCTCCACTCATGAGGAACCTTCTCCTGACCCACCACAATGGGTTACCACAAGTACAGGTCAAAAAGAAGGACAAAGGTTTCCATGTGGTCAATGTAGTAAAGTGTTTACAACACGCTCAAATCTTGTTATTCACAGAAGAATTCACACCGGAGAGAAGCCATATTCATGTTCAGAATGTGGGAAATCTTTTATAGCGAAAGCAAGCCTGGCTAAACATGAGCGAATTCACACAGGGGAGAAGCCTTTGTCATGTTCTGAATGTGGGAAATGGTTTGCGTATAGATCAGATCTTGTTAGACATGAGAGAATTCACACAGGAGAGAAGCCTTTTTCATGTTCTGAATGTGGGAAAACTTTTACAAGGAAATCACAACTAGTTATACACATAAGAACTCACACAGGAGAGAAGCCTTTTTCATGTTCTGAATGTGGGAAATCTTTTACAATGAAATCACAACTAGTTATACACATGAGAACTCACACAGGAGAGAAGCCTTTTTCATGTTCTGAATGTGGGAAATGGTTTGCATATAAATCAGATCTTGTTGAACATGTGAGAATCCACACAGGAGAGAAGCCTTTTTCATGTTCTGAATGTGGGAAAAATTTTACATGGAAATCACTACTAGTTAAACACATGAGAACTCACACAGGAGAGAAGCCTTTTTCATGTTCTGAATGTGGGAAACGGTTTCGCTGTAAATTATATTGTGTAATACATGAGAGAATTCACACACGAGAGAAACCTTTTTCATGTTCTGAATGTGGGAAAACTTTTATAAGGAAATCACAACTAGTTACACACATGAGAACTCACACAAAGAAGAAGCCTTTTTCATGTTCTGAGTGTGGGAAAAGTTTTCCAATTAAATCACAACTAGTTACACACATGAGAACTCACACAGGAGAGAAGCCTTTTTCATGTTCTGAATGTGGGAAAACTTTTCCAATTAAATCACAACTAGTTACACACATGAGAACTCACACGGGAGAGAAGCCTTTTTCATGTTCTGAATGTGGAAAATCTTATACACAGAAATCACACCTAGTTTCACACATGAGAACTCACACGGGAGAAAAGCCTTTTTCACGTTCTGAATGTGGGAAAATTTTTACAATGAAATCACAACTAGTTACACACATGAGAACTCACACAAAGGAGAAGCCTTTTTCATGTTCTGAATGTGGGAAAACTTTTACAATTAAATCACAACTAGTTACACACATGAGAACTCACACAAGGGAGTAGCCTTTTTCATGTTCTGAATGTGGGAAAACATTTACAATGATATCACAACTAGTTACACACATGAGAACTCACACAAAGGAGAAGCCTTTTTCTTGTTCTGAATGTTGGAAAACTTTTACAATTAAATCACAACTAGTTACACACATGAGAACTCACACAGGAGAGAAACCTTTTTCATGTTCTGAATGTGGGAAAACGTTTACAAGGAAAGCACAACTAGTTATACACATGAGAACTCACACAGGAGAGAAGCCTTTTTCATGTTCTGAATGTGGGAAAACTATTACAATTAAATCACAACTAGTTACACACATGAGAACTCACACGGGAGAGAAGCCTTTTTCATGTTCTGAATGTGGGAAATCTTATACACAGAAATCACACCTAGTTACACACATGAGAACTCACACGGGAGAGAAGCCTTTTTCATGTTCTGAATGTGGGAAATCTTATACACAGACATCACACCTAGTTACACATGAGAAAACTCACACAGGAGAGAAGATTTTTTCATGTTCAGAATGTGTGCAATCTTTTATAACGAAATCAGAACTAGTTAGACACATGAGAACTCACACAGGAGAGAAACCTTTTTCATGTTCTGAATGTGGGAAAACGTTTACAAGGAAAGCAGAACTAGTTCCACACATGAGAACTCACACAGGAGAGAAGCCTTTTTCATGTTCTGAATGTGGGAAAACTTTTACAATGAAATCACAACTAGTTATACACATGAGAACTCACACAGGAGAGAAGCCTTTTTCATGTTCTGAATGTGGGAAATGGTTTGCATATAAATCAGATCTTGTTGAACATGTGAGAATCCACACAGGAGAGAAGCCTTTTTCATGTTCTGAATGTGGGAAAAATTTTACAAGGAAATCACAACTACTTACACACATGAGAACTCATACAGGAGAGAAGCGTTTTTCAAGGTTCTGAATGTGGGAAACGGTTTAGCTGTAAATTACATTGTGTTAGACATGAGAGAATTCACACATGAGAGAAACATTTTTCATGTTCAGAATGTGGGAAATATTTTACACACAAAACAAGTCTAGTTAAACACAAGATAATTCACTCAGAAGAGAAACTTTTTGAATGTTCTGAATGTGAGAAATCTTTTACAGAGAAATCTCATCTCGTTACACATGAGAGAATTCACACAGGAGAGAAGCCTTTTTCATGTTCTGAATGTGGGAAATGGTTTGCATGTAAATCAGATCTTGTAAAACATGAGAGAATTCACACAGGAGAGAAGCCTTTTTCATGTTCTGAATGTGGGAAATGGTTTGCATGTAAATAAGATCTTGTAAAACATGAGAGAATTCACACAGGGGAGAAGCCTTTTTCATGTTTTGAATGTGGGAAAACTTTTACAATGAAATCACAACTAGCTATACACATGAGAACTCACACAGGAGAGAAGACTTTTTCATGTTCTGAATGTGGGCAATGGTTTGCATATGAATCAGATCTTGTTGAACATGTGAGAATCCACACAGGAGAGAAGCCTTTTTCATGTTCTGAATGTGGGAAATGGTTTGCATGTAAATCAGATCTTGTAAAACATGAGAGAATTCACACAGGAGGGAAGGTGTAATGTTCCCTAAGATGTTCCAACACCTGAGATTGTTCTTGGATATTATCCAGCCAATAATGTGTAAGTTCTATAACAATGTACAGAACCCGAGCGCATTAGGTCTGGGGGTTATTATTATTATTTATTTTAAAGCGCCAATGATTCCAGGGCGCTGTACATTCGAGGGGGTTACATACATTACATAAGTCAAACGAGTACAGTGATAAGTGATAATGACAATTGGCATGACAGAGGGAGAGAGGACCCTACCCGCGAGGGCTTACAATCTGCAAGGAGGGGGAAAGAGACAGGAGGTGAGGGGCAGACATGTCTGTGGAGAAAGTAGTGACAAGTTTAGTGAAGATTATAGGCAAGCCTGAAGAAATGGGTTTTCAGGTTGCTTTTGAAGCTGGTGAAAGTGGAGGAGTTAGTGTAGGTCTAAGCAAGAAAAAGTAATAATTCCCATATGTGATATATGACCGACACCAGATCCCCAATTTTTTTTTATTTAACTGTATTTTTATTGAATTATTCAAAAGAAAGCAAATATAGACAAAACAGCATTATGAGAAGTGAATAAAGCATAATGTCCAACATGTCCAATTTTGTTAAATCTTACAATACACATGTAAACAGAGACCTAAACAGTATAAAACCGATTCAATTCCCAAGTGAGCTAAACAATATGACAAACTGGGGGGACATACGACAAGACACAAAGGGGGAAAACCGTCTGTAATTGAATGAGATCCACTATGGCTAAGTCAGATCCCCAATGTAACTCTCTGACCTCGCTTATAAATATAGACCCCCATAATAAAGCCCTAGCAACCAATCACATTATGGAGACCTAATTAACCCAAGCAGTAATTAGCACTAAAATAATCAAACTTTATTAAAGAAATACAAAAAAATAACCACCTACTGTCTGTGTATACAAATATACAGCTGAGACCAGAAGTTTCCATCCCCTCTATATAAAGCCCCATCTGCAGGTTTTTCTCACTCTCTGACATGAAATCAGAATAAACTTTCCCCGTTTTAGGTCAGTTAGGAACCAAAATTATTTCTATTTGCCAAATGCAGAATAATGAGAGGGAGAATTTTTAAGGCATTTTTATTACTTTCTGCAAAGTCAGAAGTTTCCTCCATTTCATTAGTATTTGGGAGCTTTGCCCTTAAACTGTAGGACTTGGGTCAAACGTTCTGGAGCCTTCCACAAGTTTATCACAATAGTTGGTCGGAATTTTGGCCTTTTCCTCCTGACAGAACTGGTGTCACTGAGCCATGTTTGGGGGTCTCCTTGCACACACCGGCCCTTTCAGCTTGGCCCATACATTTCCAATAGGATTGAGATCAGGGCTTTCTGATGGCCGCTCCAAAACATTGACTTGGTTCTCCTTCAGCCACTTTGTAACCAGTTTGGCAGTAGCTTCGGGTCATTGTCCATTTGGAAGACCAATTACCACCCAAGCTGTAACTTCCTGGCTGATGTCTTGAGATGTTGCTTCAGTATTGCCACATAATCTTCTTTCCTCATGATGCCATCTATTTTGTGAAGTGCACCAGTCCCTCCTGCATCAAAACAACCCCACAACATTCTGCTGCCACCCCCATTGCACAGTTGGGATGATGTTCTTAGGCTTGCAAGCTTCTCCCTTTTTCCTCCAAACGTAACAATGGTTATTGTGACCAAACAGTTCAATCTGAGTTTCGTCAGATCACAGAACATGTCTCCAGAAATGTCGGTCTTTGTTCCTGTGCATTTGCAAACATGAATCTGGCTTTTCTCTGTCTCTTTTGGAGTAATGGCTTCTTCCTGGCAGAGAGGCCTTTCAGCCCATGTTGATACAGTACTCGTTTCACTGTGGACAATGACATAATCTTACCAGCTTCTGCCAGCATCTTCACAAGGTCTTTTGCTTTTGTTCTTGGGTTGATATGCACATGTCAGACCAAACTTCAGCTTCAAAATATAGCCGGGTATAAACTTGTATCAAAAGTAGAAATTTATTAATTCTCAAACATCATAATAAATAGCAGATATAAGAAAGAGTACTTGCGCTTCACCCGCACATAGTTCCGTGGTCAAACAGAATTCTGCGATCTCTGAGCCATATAGAGCTTCAAGTCTATGGCGCCACGCTAATGCTCCGTGCATTGTGAAGCTCTATATGGCTCAGAGATCGCAGAATTCTGTTTGACCACGGAACTATGTGCGGTTAAAGCGCAAGTACTCTTTCTTATATCTGCTATTTATTATGATGTTTGAGAATTAATAAATTTCTACTTTTGATACAAGTTTTTACCCGGCTATATCTTGAAGCTGAAGTTTGGTGGAGTTGTGGAGCTCCCAAGCAGGGTAACAAGTGGCCAGGGGCGTTGCTAGGGTCCCAAAACATCCGGGGCTCGAGCCCTTAAGTTTTTCTGAGTAGCGCTGGGTGCACACGGAATTTTTTGCGTCTCATTGTGAACTGCGGATGTATATTTACAGAGAAAAGCCTTTGTATGTAGGCTCAGGAGAAATATAAGTGATTACACTGCAGTTACATTTAGTGACTTACAGGAGACGTCTCTGAAGAGTTGTTCTCTTTCTCTTCTTCTTCTCCATCTGTCCCAGACGCCATGATGACTTCTACCGTCCACAACTCTTCACTGAAAAATGTACAAAACAAACATCTTAGACTCCTCATTTTATCAGCATTTCTCTACAATTTCCTATCTCTATACAAAATCCCCATTATAGTGCCCCAAAGGTAAAATTTTTACCCCCTTGTAGGTAAATATTTGGCCCCTATAGCCTGGTGTAGCCCCCTGTAGCCAGGTTGTAAACCCCCTCTAGCCAGGTTATTAGCCCCTCTCTCCCTGTTACGGCCCTCTGTAGCTAGGTTACTGCCCCCCTTTAGGCAGTAATATGCCCCCTGTAGCCAGTAACATGCTCCTTGTAGTCAGGTTATTAGCCTCCTGTACCCAGGTTACTGCCCCATAGCCACCAAATATGCCCCCTGTAGCCCGTGATGTGCCCCCCTTTGCCAGTGATATGCCCCATTAGCCACATATGCCCCCCTGTAGCCAGTGACATGCCCCCCGTAGCCAGTGACATGCCCCCCTGTAGCCAGTGACATGCCCGCTTATCCATATATGCCCCCTGTAGCCATGACATGCCTCTTAGCCATATTTGCCCCCTGTAGGGAGTGGGCATGCCCTCTTAGCCAAAATTTTGCCCCCCCGTAGCCATTGTCTTGCCTCCTGTAGCCATTATGCCCACTTTTAGCCAGTGTCTTGC
The DNA here is from genome assembly GCA_025379985.1 of Phyllomedusa bahiana. NCBI lineage: Eukaryota > Metazoa > Chordata > Amphibia > Anura > Hylidae > Phyllomedusa > Phyllomedusa bahiana. Next base: position 4,344 of record JAODAL010076498.1, on the reverse strand, counting down.
CTTGTAGCCATTATGCCCCCTGTAGCCAGTGTCTTGCCTCCTGTAGCCAGTGTCTTGCCCCTGTAGCCATTATGCCCACTTGTAGCCAGTGTCTTGCCCTGTAGCCATTATGCCCCCTGTAGCCCCGTGTCCCTCTCTCCTGTATCCATTTTGCCCCCTGTAGGCAGTGTCTTGCCTCCTGTAGCCAGTTTCTTGCCCCCTGTAGCCATTATGCCCCCTTGTGCCAGTGTCTTGCCCCTGTAGCCATTTTGCCCCCTGTAGCCGTGTTTGCCTCCTGTAGCCATTATACCACCTGTAGCCAGGTGTCTTGCCTCCTGCAGCCAGTGTCTTGCCTCCTGTAGCCATTATGCCCCTGTAGCCAGTGTCTTGCCTCTGTAGCCATTATGCCCACTTGTAGTCCAGGTCTTGCCCCTGTAGCCATTACTGCCCCTGTAGACAGTGTCTGCCCCTGTAGCCATTATTGCCCCCTGTAGCCAGTGTCTTGCCTCCTGTAGCCATTATGCCCCCCTGTAGCAGTGTCTTGCCTCCTGTAGCCATATATGTCCCACCCTTTTAGCCAGTGTCTTGCCCCTGTAGCCATTATGCCCCTGTAGACAGTGTCTTGCCTCCTGTAGCCAGTATCATGCCTCTTAGCCATTATGCCCACTTGTAGCCAGTGCCTTGCATCCTGTAGCCATTATGCCCCCTGTAGACAGTGTCTTGCCTCCTGTAGCCATTATGCCCCTTTGTAGCCAGTGTCTTGCCACCTGTAGCCATTATGCCCACTGTAGCCAGTGTCTTGCCCTGTAGCCATTATGCCCCCTGTAGACAGTGTCTTGCCTCCTGTAGCCATTATGCCACCTGTAGCCAGTGTCTTGCCTCCTGTAGCCATTATGCCCACTTTTAGCCAGTGTCATGCCCCTGTAGCCATTAAGCCCCCTGTAGCCAGTGTCTTGCCACCTGTAGCCATTATGCCACCTGAAGCCAGAGTCTTGCCACCTGTAGCCATTATGCCCCCTTGTAGCCTTTATGCCCCCTTGTAGCCAGTGTCTTGCCCTGCCCCCCTTGTAGCCAGTGTCTTGCCCCCTTGTAGCCAGTGTCTTGCCCCCCTTGTAGCCAGTGTCTTGCCCCTGTAGCCATTATGCCACCTGTAGCCAGTGTCTTGCCTCCTGTAGCCATTATGCCCCCTGTAGCCAGTTTCTTGCCTCCTGTAGCCAGTGTCTTGCCTCCTGTAGCCATTATGCCCACTTGTAGCCAGTGTCTTGCCCCTGTAGCCATTATGCCCCTTTTAGCCAGTGTCTTGCCACCTGTAGCCATTATACCACCTGTAGCCAGTGTCTTGCCTCCTGCAGCCAGTGTCTTGCCTCCTGTAGCCATTATGCCCCTGTAGCCAGTGTCTTGCCTCCTGTAGCCATTATGCCACCTGTAGCCAGTGTCTTGCCCCTGTAGCCATTATGCCCACTGTAGCCCGTGTCTTGCCCTGTAGCCATTATGCCCCTGTAGCCAGTGTCTTGCCTCCTGTAGCCATTATGCCACCTGTAGCCAGTGTCTTGCCTCCTGTAGCCATTATGCCCACTTGTAGCCAGTGTCTTGCCCCTGTAGCCATTATGCCCCCTGTAGCCAGGGTCTTGCCTCCTGTAGCCAGTCTCTTGCCTCCTGTAGCCATTATGCCCACTTGTAGCCAGTGTCTTGCCCCTGTAGCCATTATGCCCCCTGTAGACAGTGTCTTGCCTCCTGTAGCTAGTATCTTGCCTCCTGTAGCCATTATGCCCACTTGTAGCCAGTGTCTTGCCCCTGTAGCCATTATGCCACCTGTAGCAGTGTCTTGCCTCCTGTAGCCATTATGCCACTTGTAGCCTGTGATTTGCCCCCCTGTAGCCATTATGCCCCTGTAGCCAGTGTCTTGCCCCCTGTAGCCATTATGCCCCCTGTAGCTATTGTCTTGCCCCTGTAGCCATTATGCCCCTTGTAGCCATTGCCCCTTGTGCAGTGTCTTGCCCCCCTTGTAAATCAGTGTCTTGCCCCCTTGTAGCCAGTGTCTTGCCCCCTTGTAGCCAGTGTCTTGCCCTGCCCCCTTGTAGCCAGTGTCTTGCCCCCTTACCTAATAAAATAAAATAAAAAACTACTTACCTAATGAGGCCCGGTCCGCGCGTCCTGGTCCTGCAGCTTGAGAGCGGTATAAGCAGCGTGATGTCATCACGCTACTTACGCCGTCTCGCGGGGCCCGGGATCTCCTCGGCCGGCATCTCTGCCGGCTTAGTGGATCCCAGAGTCGCAGGGGGGTGATGAAAGCGGCGCGTCATGCCCCCTGCGACGCTCAGATGTATGTACGGCGCTCGGTGAGCACCGTACATACAGAGGAGGAGACAGGACGGGAACGATCCAGTCCTGCCTCCTCCCGACTCTGACTGCGCGGCTGCTGTGAAACGGCCGCGCAGTCAGAGAAATCGGCGGGCGCCACCCGCACACAGGAGCGCTCCAGGCCCAAGGCAGCAGCCGGGAGACGCCGAGACTCGGGGCACTGGCGGATTCATTCGGGGCTCGTGCCCCGAATAAATTGCCAAAGGCGACCCCTCCCAATGGCCAAACAAAAAACCCTTTATTTTCCAGCTGTTCAGGGGACATGTCGACCAAAGCCTGTTCATCTCTGGGACACAAAAACCCGTCTTTTCCCAGAGCGGGTTTTAAGGGGCTGGCATTCCCAAACTTGTTTTTTATTTCCCATTTAATTCCCTTGTACAAAATAAAACAAAGCCCTTTTTGGTTTTGGGAAAATTTGGGACCCCAAAAGGCCCAAACCAGACTTATGAAAGTCACGATTGAAACGTTTACTAAAATTTGGGGGACTTTTGATGCCCTTAATCTCCCATTTTTGTATTTTAAAATAATTAAAAATTCCGGGTTTTGGGAAAAAAAAACAAGTTAAAATTTCAAAACAGGTTTTGCTTTCTTCTTTTCATTCTTAACCCCTACGACTTCATTTTAAAATTTTTACGTTCTGGGGGGGGTGGGCCGAAATTTTCGGGTTTTCCCGGTGATTCGGGTTTTTCCCTTTATTTGCCCCTTCAGGGAGGGGCCCCTTCCATGATACAGGATGAGGGAAATCCCAAAAAAATTTTGTTTTTCTAAGTGGACAAAATTAGTTAGGTTGTGTCTCCCAGTTTTTTTTTAAAAAGACATATAACAACCAGAGAGGTTTTTTTTAAAAAATTAGAAGCTGGCCCCCCAGTGCGGGAGGACGCCTCTCGCGGTTTTGGGTTTAAAGGGTCCCCCCCGGGGATTTCCCCTGTTTTGCCTTTTCCCGCTTTTTAATGGCCCGGAAGTTAAAAAAAAACGGTGATGTTAAAAGCTCGGGGAGGTGAAGTTTGTTTTTAAAGTTTTTTAATCTTTGTAAATACTATTTGAAAAATGCCCCCTTTGTCAAAATATTTTTTTTAAACCCAAGTTTTTATTTTTTCTTTTATTTTTATATTTGTTTCAGAATTGTTTCCCTTTTGTTTTTAAAAAAATTGTGTTGTACCCCGTTTGACTTTTTTGGCTTCTTTTAAAGCTTTTCCCTTTAGAACTTGTATTGAAAAAACTGGCAAAAAAAAAATTTTGGTCTTCCTGATATCCTGATAGCTGATTTCTTTAGTTTTTTTCCCTTGAGGGTTTCCCCACACAGAAGCAGTGTTTTATCTGGGTGCTATAAAAACACCCACAGGGTGTTTTTAAACTCGATGTTCCCAAAAAACCCAAAATCAGAAGCTTCCAAACCCCTGGCCTTACCCTATGGGTGTTATCAAAAGTTTTAAAAAAACTGTTTTCTTGGCTTTAAAGAATTCACATAACGAGCCTCCCCCTTGTGGCCCGGGTAAATGTTAGCATCACAAAAAGTTTTTTTTTCAGAGGTTTTTTGTTGTGGAGAACACAAATAAGCAAACTTTGGGTTTCACAGTTTTGGGAAAATGAAGGGTTTCCCCTTTCCCTAACTTTTGGGGAAAAAGGGCTTTTGGCCTAATTTTTCTGATACCCTGTTCCGGTAATTGTCTGTCCCGTTTTAAATTGAAAAAACACCCACCCCTTTCCCTCAGGCGCCCAGAACTATCAAAAAATCCCTTCTATTTTTTGGTAATTTTAAACAAAGCCCAAAATTATTTGAAACCAAACAAAAAAAAGTTTTTGGGAAAAAGGTTTTACTTTTCTGAAAAAATAATTTTAAATTTTGGAAAGGGAAACAAATAAATTTTTCCGGAAAAAAACCCTGTTTTTTCCCCATAAGTGTGTGATTTCCCACCCAAATTCATTAGCGGTTTCCCTAAACAGATGAAAAATTTCATGTGTTTTTGTTTTGTTTTTTTTATTTTCAGGATTTTAACCCCCCCT
>JAODAL010076497.1:0-13605 GCA_025379985.1 Phyllomedusa bahiana | reverse complement strand
GCATTTTCCTTTGGCCCGCCAGAATTACGTAAATCTTAAACAGCAAATTCTATAAAAAAAAAAGGGTAAATTTGGGAAAGGTCCCAAAAAAATTACGTTTTTTATAAAAACCCAAAAAACCAGTTACTTTGGTTTTTTGATTTTTGGGCGCCCCCAGCACTGTTCATTGAGCAGCTTCTACGTAAATCTTAAAAAACCAGAATTTTCTATTTTCCCAAACAGGTGAATTAAAAAGGGGTGAAAAAAAAATTACCTTTTTATTATATCAAAAATTAACAGTTAGGGTTTTTTTTGCTTTTGGCACCCACCCACTGTTCATTGAGGCACCCTTTGGGGAATCAAAAAAACACCCAATTCAAATTTTTCACCCACGGTAAATTTTAAAGGTGAAAAAAATTTAAACGTTTATTATATAAAAAACTTTAACAGTTACGTTTTTTTTAGGACTTTTGCGCACCCACCCATGTTCATTGAGGCCATTTTAGAAATTTCTTAAAACACCCAATTCTAAAATTCACCACAGGTGAATTAAAAAAGGGTGAAAAAAAATCCCTTTTATTTTTCAAAAATTTAACATTTACGTGTTTTTTGATTTTTGCGCACCCGCACTGTTCTTTTAAAGCAGGCATCAGTTAATTTTAAAACAGCCAATTCTATATTCCCCAAAAGGTAAATTTGGGAAAGGGTGAAAAAAAAATTCCGTTTATTTTTTTTTAAAACATAACTTTTTCGGGGTTTTTTGATTTTTTGCGAAACCCAGCACTTTTTCATTGAGGGCAGATCTAGAAAAATTTTAAAAAACGCAAATTCTATTTTTCCCCCCCAGGTAAATTTGAAAGGGTCCCAAAAAAAAACCGTTTATTATATAAAAAAAAAAAAAATTTTTTACGTTTTTTTTGATTTTTTGCGCACCCAGCACTTTTTATTGAGCAGCATTACTTTAAACCCTTAAAAAGAAATTTTTCTATATTTCCCACGGGTGAATTGAAAGGTGCAAAAAATCCCGTTTTTTATTTTTTCAAAAATAAAAGTTACTTTTTTTTTTGGATTTTTTGCGCCCCCAGCATTTTTTCCATTGAGCACATCTAGGAAAATCTTAAAAAGCAATTTTTTATTCCCCAAAAGGTGAATTAAAAAGGTGCAAAAAATACCGTTTATTATACCCAAAAACATAACAGTTACGTGTTTTTTGACTTTTGCGCCCCAGCATGTTCATTGACGGGGGTTACGAAAAATCTTAAAACAGAAAATTCTATATTCAAAAACGGGTTTTAAATTAAAAAGGTGAAAAAAAACCCGTTTTTTAAAATAAAAAACATAACGGGAAAGTTTTTTTTTTGGACTTTTGCGAAACCCAGCACTGTTCATTGACGCGCATCTACTTAAATCTTAAAACAGAAATTTCTATATTCAACCCAGGTAAATTAAAAAAGGTGAAAAAAAAACCGTTTATTATTCAAAAACTTAACAGTTCGTTTTTTTTGCTTTTGGCACCCGGGACTTTTCCCATTGACCCCGCATTAGTAAATTTAAAAAAAAGAAAATTCTATATTCACCCCCAGGTAAATTAAAAAGGTGCAAAAAATCCCGTTTATTATTTTAAAAAAAAACATTTACGTTTTTTTTTTATTTTTGCGCCCCCCCACGGGTTTATTGAGCAGCCATTTAGGGAAATCTTAAAAAAAGCAATTCTATATTCCCCCACAGGTGATTAAAAAGGGTTTTGCAAAAAAAAAACCGTTTATTTTATCAAAACATAACATTTTAGTTTTTTTTTAAATTTTGCGCCCCAGCATGTTCATTGAGAAAGGATTTGGTAAACCCTTAAAACAGCAATTCTTTTATTCCCCACAGGGGGAATTTGAAAGGTGAAAAAAAATACCGTTTATTATATCAAAAACATAACTTTTTACGTGTTTTTTGATTTTTGGGCCACCCGCATTTCATTAAAGAAAAGGTCTACGAATTTTTTAAAACAGAAATTTCTATATTCTTGACCGCAGCCATCTACGTAAATCTTTTAAAACAGCAAAATTCTATATTACACAGGTTGAATTGAAACGGATGCCAAAAATACACGTTTATGTATAAATACCATAACTGTTACGTGTTTTTTGACTTTTGTGCAACCAGCATGTTCATTGACGCAGCATGCATCCTACGTAAATCTTAAAACAGCAATTATATATTCACCAAAGGTGAATTGAAAGGTGCTAAAAAATACCGTTTATTTTATCAAAAACATAAACCGTTACGTGATTTTTTTGAACTTTTGAAGCCACCCAGCACTGTTTCATTGATGCAGCATCTACAGTAAAATCTTAAAAACTAGCAATTCTATATTCACACAGGTTGAATTGAAAGGTGCAAGAAATACCCGTTTATTATTATGTATAAAAAACAATAAAACAGTAAGTGTTTTTGACTTTTTGCGCAACCAGCACTGTTCATATGACGCTGCATCTAAGTAAATCTTAATAACAGCAATTCTATTTATCACCAAAGAGTGAATTGAAAGTGCAAAAAATAACGTTTTGAGTTATATCACAACATAACAGTTACGTGTTTTTTGGACTTTTGCGCACCTCAGCATTGTTCATTGACGCTGCTCTACGTAATTTAAAAACAGCAATTCTTTACTCTCCCACAGGTGAATTGAAGGACTGCAAAAAATACTGTTATTATTCATCAAAACACTAACAGTTCGTGCTTTTTTGCCTTCTTGCGAACAGCAATGTTCATTGACGCCCCGAGCATCTACGTAAATCTTAAAAAGCAATTCTATATTCACCACAGGTGAATTGGCTACTAGGTGCAAAAAAATACCGTTTATTATATCAAAACATACTGTTACGTGTTATTTTGACTTTTGCCCACCCAGCAATGTTCATTGACGCGAAGCATCTACAGTAAATATTAAAACAGCATATTCTATATTCACCACAGGTGAAATTGATAGCTCCAAAAAATATCTGTTTATTATATCAAAACATAACAGTTACGTGTTTTTTGGACTTATTGCGCACCCAGCAAGTTCATTGACGCAGCATCTACGTAAATCTTAAAACTGCTATACTATATTCACCCAGGTGAATTGATAGGTTGCAAAAAATTCCGTTTATTATATCAAAACAATATAAGTTACGTGTTTTTTTGACTCTTGCGCACCTGACACTGTTTCATTTGACGCGCAGTGAATCTACGTAAATCTTTAAAACAGCAATTCTATATTCACCAAACAGAGTGAATTGAAGGTGCAAATAATACAGTTCTTTTATAAATCAAAAATAACAGTTACGTGTTTTTTGACTTTTGCGCACACCAGCACTGTTCATTAGACGCAAGCATCTACGTTAAATCTTACAAACAGCATTCTATATTCACCACAGGTGAATTCGGACTGAAAGGTGCAAAAAAATACCAGTTTATTATATCAAAACATCAATCAAGTTACGTGTTTTGCACTTCTTGCGACACCAGCACTGTTCATTGACGCCAGCATCTACGTATATCCTATAAAACAGCAATTTATTTTTTCACCACTGGTGAAATTGAAAGGTGCCAAAATAAATACGTTTTTATTATTTCAAAACATAACAGTTACGTGTTTTTTGACTTTTGCGCAAGCCTCAGCACTGTTATTTGACGCTTTGCATCTACGTAAATCTTTAAACAGCAATTCTATATTCAACACAGGTGGAATTGAAAGGGTCGCAAAAAATACCGTTTATTATATCAAAAAATAACGTTACGTTTTGTTTTTTGACTTTTGCGCACCCAGCATGTTCATTGAAGCAGCATTACGTAAATCTTAAAACGCAATTCTATATTCACCAAGTGAGAATTGAATGGTGCAAAAATTCGTTTAACTTCATATTCAAAACATAACAGTTACGTGTTTTTTGACTTTTGCGCACCAAGCAGTTCATTGAACGCAGGCATCAACGTAAACTTAATAACAGCAAATTTTCTATTAGTCACCACTAGGTGAATTGAAAGGTGCAAAAAATCTACCGTTCTATTATGTATAAAAAATAACAGTTACGTGTTTTGTTGGACTTTTGCGCACTCAGCATGTTTCATTGACGACAGCGCATCTACGTAAATCTTAAAAACCAGCAATTCTATATTCACCACAGGTGAATTGAAGGTGCTAAAAATACCGTTTATTATACTCAAAACATAACACAGTTACGTGTTTTTTGACTTATTGCGCACACCCAGCAATGTTCATTGACGCAGCACATCTACGATAATCTTAAAAAAAGCAATTCATATATTCACCACAGGTGAATTGAAAGGTTGCAAAAAATACCCGTTTATTAATTCAAAAACATAAACAGTTTAGTGTTTTTTGACCTTTTTGCGCACCCAGCATGTTCTGTGATGCAGCATCTAAGTAAATACTTATAAAGAGAATTCTATATTCACCCACAGGTGATTGAAAGGTGCAAAAAATACCGTTTATTATATAAAAACATAACAGTCTACGGGTTTTTTGTCTTTTGGAGCACCCAGCACTGTTCATTGACGCAACACTTTCGTTAAATCTTAGAACAGCAATTCTAACATTCAACCACAGGTGAATTGAATGGTGCAAAATAGACAGTTTATTTATCAAAAACATAAACTCAGTTTCTTTGTTTTTGACTTTTGCTGCACCCAGCACTGTTCATTGACGGCAGCATCTAACGTAAATCTGAAAACAGCAATTCTATATTCTCCACAGGCTGAATTGAAGGTGCAAAAAATATACCGTTTATTATATCAAATCATACAAGTTACGTTTTTTTTTGTCTTTTGCGCACCAGCAATTGTTCATGGACGCAGCATCTACGTAGAAATTCTTAAAAACACAGCAATTCTATATTCACAGACAGTGTGACATGAAAGGTGCAAATATAATAACGTTTTTGTATATCAAATAACATAACAGTTACGTGTTTTTTTGACTTTTCGCGACACCCAAGCACTGTTTCACTTGAGCAGATCTACGTTAAATCCTTTAAAACAGCAATGTCTTATTACACAGGTGAATTGAAAGGTGCAAAATAATTACAGTTTATTATATAATAACATAACAGTTACGTTTTTTTGACTTTTGCGCACCCAGCACTGTTCATTGAGCCCGAGCATTACGTAAATCTTAAAAAGCAATTCTATATTCACCAAGTGTGAAGTTGAAAAGGTGCAAAACAATACCGTTTATTATATCAAAACTTAAACAGTTACGTCTGTTTTTTTGACTTTTGCGCACCCAGCAACTGTTCATTGATGCAGCACATTCTACGTTAATCTTAAAACAGCAATCTCATATTATCACACTGGTGAGTTGAAAGGTGCAAGATATCTCGCGACACGTTTATTATATCGCATAAACATTAACTGTTACGTGTTTTTTGAATCTTTTCGCACCAAGCCAATCTGTTCATTGACGCGCAGAATCTTAGTTAAATCTTAAAACAGCAATTCCTATATTCACCCACGGTGAATTGAAAGGTGCAAAAATACGCTTTTTTATATCAAAAACTTAACTGTTACGTGTTTTTTGACTTTTGCGACCCAGCACAGTTCCATTGACGCGAGCATCTAAGTAAATCTTAAACAGACACAATTCTATATTCTCCACAGAGTGAATTGAAAGGTGCAAAAAATACTAGTTTATTATATCAAAACATAACCAGTTACGTTGTTTTTTTGACTTTTGCGCACCCCAGCACTGTTCATTGAAAGCAGATCTAGTAAATCTTAAAACAGCAATTCTATATCTCTCCACCAGGTGAATTGACCAGGTGCAAAAGAATTCCACGTTTATCATAATCCATAAACCAAATAACAGTTACGTGTTTTTTGACTTTTTGACGCTTCCAGCACTGTTCATTGACGCAGGGCATTAAGTAAATCCTTAAACAGCAATTTATATTCAACAACATGGTGAATTGAAAGGTGCAAAAAATACCGTTTTATTTATATCAAAAATAAGAAGTTACGTGTTTTTTGGATTCTTGCGCACCAGCAATGTTCCATTGACGCAGCATCTACGTAAATCTTAAAACAGCAATTTCCTTTTTCACACAGGTGAATTGAAAGGTGCAAAAAATTACGGTTTATTATATCAAAACATAACAGGTAGGTTTTTTTTTGACTTTTGCGCACCCAGCACTGTTCATTGTCGCAGCATCTACGTAAATCTTAAACAGATCCAATTCTTTAGTCACACAGTGTGATTGAAAGGTGCAAAAAACTACAGTTTATTATATCAAAACATTAACAGTTACGTGTGTTTTTGACTTATTGCGCACCCAGCACTGTTCATTGGACGCAGCATCTACGTAATAATCTTAAAACAGGCGGCAATTCTATTTTCACAACAGTGTGAATTGTAGGTGCAAAAATAAAAATACCGTTTATTATATCAAAACATATAAACTGTTAGTGTTTTTTTTTGACTTTTGCGCACCTCAGCAATGTTCATTGACCGCTCTGCATACTACGGTAAAATCTTTAAAACACATAATTCTATATTCACCAACAGGTGAAATTGAAAGGGGCAAAAAAATTCCGTCTTATTATATCAAAACATTACAGTTACGTGTTTTTTTACTTTTGCGCACCCAGCAACTGTTCATTGACGCAGCGACATTAAAGTAAATCATTAAAACAGCAATTCTTTTATTCACCACAGGTGAATTGAAAGGTGCAAAAAAATACCGTTTATTATATCAAAAACATAGCGTTACGTGTTATTTTGACTTTTGCACACCAGCATGTTCATTGACGCAAATGCATCTACGTAACATCTTATAAACAGCAATTCTATATACACAACAGGTGAATAGAAAGGTGAAAAAAATAGCGTATATTAAATCAAAAAATAACAGTCTACGTGTTTTATTGACTTTTGCTCACACCCCCAAGCCACTGTTATTTGACGCAGCATACTACGTAAAATCTCTATAAACCGCAATTCTAATATTCACCACAGCGTGAATTGAAAGGTGCAAAAAATACCGTTTATTATATCAAAACATAAACAGTTACGTTGTTTTTTGACTTTTGACAACCAGACTGTTCATTGAAGCAGCATCTACGTAGATCTTAAAACAGCAATTCTATTATTCAAACAGCGTGTATTGAAAAGGTGCTCAAAAAAATACCGTTTATTATATCAAACATAACAGTTAACGTGTTATTATTGACTATTATTGCGCAACAGCACTGTTATTGACGCTACCAGCACTACGTATAATTCTCTAAAACAAGCAATTCTATATTCATCAACCAAGGTGAATTGAAAAGGCTGCAAATAAAATACCGTTTATTTTATATCAAAAACATAACAGTTATTTTTTATTTTTCGTGTTTTTTTAATTTTGCGCACCAGCAATGTTAATGACGCCAGCATCTACGTTTCAATCTTTAAAACAGCACTTTAGTATTACACCCACAGGTTTTGAATTGAAAGGTGCAAATAATACCGTTTATGATTTCAAAACATAAACAGTTTACGTGTTTTATGACTTTTGCACACCCAGACTGTTCATGACCGCGAGGCATCTACGTTAAATCTTAAAACAGCTACTTCCATTATATTCACCACAGCGTGAATTGAAAGGTGCAGAAAAAATACCGTTAATTATATCAAAAATAAACAGTTTACGTAGTTTTTTGACTTTTGCGCACCCACAGCACCTGTTCCTGAGCAGAAAATATACGTAATCTTAAAAACAGCAAATTCTATATTCACCACTAGGTGAATTTGAAAGGTGCAAAAAAAATACCGTTTATTATATCAAAACCATAACAGTTACGTTGTTTTATGACTTCATTTGGCAACCAGCATGTTCATTGACGCAAGCATATACGTAAAATCTTATAAAAGCACATTCTATATTAACAACAGGTGATAATTGAATGGTGCAAAAATTAACTGTTTTTTTATTTATCAACTACAATAACAGGTTAACGGTGTTTTTGAACTTTGGCGCACCCAGCACTGTTCATTGACGCTAGACATCTACGTAAATCTTGAAACAGCAATTCTATATTCTCCCAATGGTGAATGACAGTGCAAAAAATACCGTTATTATATCAAAAACATAAACCAGTTACGTGTTTTTTGTCTTTGTTGCTCACCCAATGCACTGTTCTATTGACGCAGCTTCTACGTCAATCTTAAACAGCAATTCTATATTCACCACAGAGTGATTGAAAGGTGCAATAAAATACGTTTATTATATCCACAAAACATAACAGTTACGTGTTTTTTGATCTTTGCTGCACCAGCACTGTTCATTGACTGCGAGCTCATCTACGCTTAAATCACTTAAACACTGCACACATTCTATATCAACACCAGGGTGAATTGAAAGGTGCAAAAAATACCGTTTTTTATATATATCAATAACATTACAGTTACGCGTGTTTTTGACTATTTGCGCAACCCAAGCCTGTTCATTGCGCAACATTAATAAATCTTAAAAACAGCAATTTATTATTCACCACTGGTGAATTGAATGGTGGCAAAAAATTACCGTTATTTTGATATCCAATACTTATTACACACGTACGTGTTTTTTGACTTTTGCGCACCAGCACATGTTCATTGTGGCGTGCATTCACGTAAATCTTTATACAGCACAATTCTATATTCCCCACAGGTGAATTGAAAGGTGCACAAAAATTACGTTATACTTATATCAAAACAGTACAGTTACGTTGTTTTATTGAATCCAAACACCAACTTTTTGCGCACCAGCACTGTTCATTGACGCAGCTTCTACTGTAAAATTCTTTAAAACAGCAATTCTATATTCACCCACAGGTTGAATTGAAAGGTGCATAAAAAATACCGTTTTATTATATCAAACTTAACAGTTACCGTGTTTATTTGACTTTTTGGGCACCCAGCACTTGTTCATTGACGCAGCATCTACGTATATCTTAAAAACAGCAATTTTCTATTTCACCACAGGTGAATGAAATGGTGCAAAAAATTACGTTTTTTATTAATATCAAACATAACAGTTTCGTGTTTTTTTTGACCTCTTGCGCAACCCAGCACTGTTTGATGCAGCATTACTACGTAAATCTTACAAACAGACAATTCTTATTCACCACAGGTGATTTGAACAGGTGCATATAAATCACCGTTTATTATAATCAAAACATATCAGTTACTGTGTTTTTTGGACATTCTTTTGACGCAACCAGCACTGTTCATTGAAGCAGCATCTACTAAATCTTAATAACAGAAATTTATATTCACCACAGCGTGAATTGGAAAGGTGTCAAAAAATTACCGTTTATTATATTCAACAACATAAACAGTTACCCCCAAGTTAGTTTTTTGACTTTTGCGCACCCTGCACCTGTTCATTGACGCAACATATCCGAAATCTTTTTAAAACAGCTATTATAATATTCACCACAGGTGACATTGAAAGGTGCAAAAAATACCGTGTTATTATATAAAAACATAACAGTTACGTGTTTTTTGACTTTTGCGCACCCAGACTGTTCATTGACGCAGCATCTACGTAAATATATAAACAGCAATTCTATAGTTCACCAAGGGAATTTGATAGGTGCACAAAATTACCGTTTATTTTTATATCAAAACAATAACAGTTACGTGTTTTTAGGACTTTTGCGCCACCCAGCACTGTTCATTGACGGCAGCATTACGTAAATCTTAAACAAGCAATTCTATTTTCCACCACAGTGGTGAATTGAAAGGTGCAAAAAAAATACCGCTTGATTAAATCAAATACCATACAAGTTACGTTGTTTTTGACTTTTGTGCAACCCACCATGTCATTGACCGCAGCTTCTACGTAAATCTTAAAACAGCAAATTTCTATATTCACCACAGGTGGAATTGAATAGGTGCAAAGAATACCGTCCCCCTATTATATCAAACATATACAGTTCGTGTTTTTTGACCTTTTGCGGCACCCAGCAACTGTTCATTGATGCAGCTATCTACGTAAATCTTAAAAACAGCAATTCTATATTCACCCGCAACAGGTGAATTGAAAGGTTGCAAAAAAATCCGTTTATTATATCAAAATACATATAAGTTAACGTGTGTTGTTTGGAACTTTTGCGCATCCAGCACTGTTTCATTGAAGCAAGCATCTACAGTATAATCTTTAAAACAGAAATTTCTTATATTCACCACAGGTCGAATTGAAAAAGGTGCAAAAAAATACCGTTTATTATTATCAAAACATAAAGTTACGTGTTTTTGACTTTGGCGCACCCCAGCCTGTTCATTGATGCAGCATCTAAGTAAAATTTTCTTAAAACAGCAATTCTATATGCACCACAGGAGAATGAAGGTGCAAAGAAATACCGTTTCATTATATCAAAACATTCTCTGTTACAGTGTTTTTGATTTTGCGATGTTACAAGCACTGTTCAAATTGACGCAACTGCATTTACGTAAACTTAAAACAGCAATCTCTATATTCACCACGGTGAAATGAAGGTGCAAAAATACCGTCTTATTATATCAAAACATAACAGTTACGTGTTTTTTGACTTTTGCGCACCCTCAACTGCTTCATTGACGCAGATCTAGTAAATCTTATAAAAACAGCATTCTATATTCACCACACGGTGAAATTGAAAGGTCGCAAAAATATACTGTTTATTATTTCAAAACAATAACAGCTTACGTGTTTTTGCGACTTTTGGCAACTGCTCTGTTTCATTGACGACAGCATCTAAGTAAATCTTAAAACAGCAATTCTATATTCACCAAAAGGTGAATTGAAAGGTGCAAAAAATACGTTTATTATATTCAAAACATAACAGTTACGTGTTTTTTGACTTTTGCCGCCACCCAGCACGTGTTACATTGGACGCAGGCATCTAGTAAATCTTCTTAAAACAGCAATGTCTAAGATTCACCACGCGTGAATTGAAAAGGTTGCAAAATAAAAATTACCGTTTATTATATTCAAAACATAACAGTTACTGTTTTTATCGACTTTTGCGCACCACCAAGCCACTGTTATTGACGCAGCATCTACGTAAATCTTAAAACAGCAATTCTATATTCAACCACAGGTGAATTGTAGGTATGCAAAACAAAAAATACCGTTCATTATTATCAAAACATAACAGCTTACGTGTTTTTTGACTTTGCGCACCCAGCACTGTTCAATTTGACGCAGCATCTACGTATAATCTTAAAACAGCCAATCTATATTCACCTCAGGGCTGAATTGAAAGGTGCAAAAAATAACGTTTTTTTATATCAAAAACATAACGTTACGTGTTTTTTGACTTTTGCGCACCCAGCACTAGTTCATTATGCTGCTTCTACTCGTAAATCTTAAAAACAGCAATTTTCTATTCACACAGGTGAATAGAAAGGTGCAAGATAATACAGTTTATTATACAAAAATAACAGTTAGTGTTCTTTGACTTTTGCGCACCAGCACTGTTTCATTGACGCAGAATCTACGTACAAATTTTTAAAACAGCATAATTACTATATTCAACATCAGGTGAATTGAAGGTGCATAAAATTACCGTGATATTATATCAAAACATAACAGTTACGTGTTTTTTGACTTTGCGCACCAAAGACATGTTTAATTGACGCAGCATCTACGTAAATCTTAAAACAGCAATTCTATATTCACCACAGGTGAATTGAAAGGTGCAAAAAATACCGTTTATTATATCAAAACATAACAGTTACGTGTTTTTTGACTTTTGCGCACCCAGCACTGTTCATTGAGCAATTCTATATTCACCACAGGTGAATTGAAAGGTGCAAAAAATACAGTTTATTATATCAAAATAACGTTAGTGTTTTTTATTTTGCGCACCGCATGTTCATTGAGCAGCATTACGTAAATCTTAAAACAGCATTCTATATTCACCACAGGTGAATTAAGGTGCAAAA
The DNA here is from genome assembly GCA_025379985.1 of Phyllomedusa bahiana. Classification (NCBI taxonomy): domain Eukaryota; kingdom Metazoa; phylum Chordata; class Amphibia; order Anura; family Hylidae; genus Phyllomedusa; species Phyllomedusa bahiana. The sequence goes on along the minus strand of JAODAL010076497.1, from coordinate 1,682 downwards.
AATACGTTATTATATCAAAAAAGTACGTTTTTTACTTTTGACAGCACTGTTCTTGGCGATCTAGTAAATTTAAAACAGCAATTCTATATTCACAAGGTGAATTGAAAGGTGCAAAATACGTTTATTTATCAAAACTAACGTTACGTGTTTTTTGACTTTGCGCACCAGCATGTTCATTGACGCGATCTACGTAATCTTAAAACAGCATCTTATTCCGGTGAATTGAAGGTGCAAAAATACGTTTTTATATCAAAACATAACAGTTAGTCATTAACACATAATCTTAACAGAATTAGTCACAAGGTGATTAATCAAAAATACGTTTTTTTCAACTACAGTACTGTTTTTTGACTTGGCACTAGATTCTAACGCAGCATCTCGAAATTTAAACAGATTCAAATTACAGTATTAAAGTGTAAATACGTTTATTTTCAAAACATACAGTTCGTTTTGACTTGCACCGACATTTATACGCAGATTACTATTAAAACAGAATTTAATTCACACAGTGAATTGAAAGTCAAAAAATACGTTTATTATTAAACTAACAGTTACTGTTTTCTTTGCGCACCAGCACTGTTCATTAGCAGCATTACGTATTTACAACAGAATTATATTCCAAGTGAATTAATCAAAATAAAGTTTATTTTCAAAATTACGTACGTTTTTTTGACTTGCGCACCCAGCATTTCATTATCACATCTAGTAATCTTAAAAGCAGCAATTTATATTACCACAGGTTAATTGAAATCAAAAAATACGTTTTTATTTCAAAACATAACAGTTACTGTTTTTTGACTTTGCGCACCCAGCATGTTCTTGACGCTCTACGTAAATCTTAAAACGCATTCTAATTACCAAGGTGAAATAAAGGTTCTAAAAAAATACGTTTTTATTTAAAACATTACAGTTACGTGTTTTTTGTTCTTTGCGCACCAGCATGTTCATTGACGCAGCATCTAGTAAATTTAAAACAGCAAGTATTAATATCACACAAGTGATTTGAAGTCAAAAAAAACGTTTTTTTTATTTCATCAACAGTTACTGTTTTGACTTTTGCGCACCCACATTTCATTAGCACATTCGTAAATCTAAAACAGTAATTATATTCACACAGGTGTATTGATAGTGCAAAAATACGTCTTTTTTTCAAAATTAACAGTTACGCGATTTTTTGACTTTTGGCCTAAACCAAACGTTCATTATCACATCACGTAAATCTTTAAAGGCAATTCTTATTACACAGGTAATTAAATGTGCAAAAATTACCGTTTATTACAAACATAACAGTTACGTGTTTTTTGACTTTTCGACCACACTGTTCATTGAGAGCATCTATAAATCTTATAAAGCAATCATATTCACAAGGTGATTGAAGGTGCAAAAAAATGTTTATTATATCAAAACATAACTTAACGTGTTTTTGATTTTCGCACCCAGCACTGTTCATTGACGCAGCATCACGTAAATCTTAAACAGAATTCTATATTTCACCACAGGTGATTGTAAGGTGCAAAATAAACGTTTATTATATCAAAACATAAACAGTTAGTGTTTTTTATTTTGCACCCAGCACTGTTATTGAGCGCTTACGTAAATCTTAAAACAGCATTCTATATCACCACAGTGAATTGAAAGGTTCACAAAAATAGTTTATTATATCAAAAAAAATTACGTGTTTT